>JAUEKU010126914.1:0-12528 GCA_032274805.1 Gypsophila paniculata
AAAATCGGACTAAAGCCCGTTTCTCTACTAAGCGGGCATTTTCAAACGCGCAATTTAAGTCAACCCGGCATTTTTGGACACATCGTCAACTCAAGATATATTAAGAATATTTTTATTGCTCATGATGTGTCGAAATGAGACATAAATATGAGACATGATCTCAAGTCGGTAAAATCGAGTTTTTGAGAATATCATACGTAATACATTAAAAAATAGAATTATACCATCGACTGTATTACAACCAATTTGTCTCGATACCCTAAAAAAAGAGAACAACAAAATTAACGATGCAACAATTAAATTACATTAGTCGATGACAAAAGCATAAATAAATCAATACGATGAGCATTCTCATAAATCCACAAAAACTCACACTAATTACACTATTAATCACAATAATTAACTCTAATTACGCTGCTAATTGTGATTATTATTCTACTAAAGTGGGCAATAAACTTTACTCCTACAGTTTAATTTCTCCTGTTAAAAATTACCCTCATGGTATTCTCAGTGAAGATGGGTATGTTTTCTTTTGTTTTAATTTTGTATTTTTTTTTTTTAGTTTTGATTTTGTATGTTTTTATCCAATTGTTTACGTTTCTCGAAACATGTGTGGGGGATTTTGGAAAATGTATACGATTGGATGGAACGGTGGAAGTATGTTTTAGTTGAATGTATTAAGTGAATGCACTTTCTATTAACTTTTTATAATTTTATTTTGTTGTTTGATTGGCATTTAATTTTTAAGTCTCGAGATATGTGAGGGGTATTTTGAAAGACGTATACGATTGGATGGAACGACGGAAGTTGTTTATGGTGGTGTTTAATAAATTGGGTACAATTGTGTTTGTAGTTTTAGATTGATTGTTTGTGTGAGATTAATGTCATTCAGACTCGACTAGAAGTATCTGTCACGAGACGTATTCAAGGCTTAGACTCTGCTGTTTTGGATTTAAATGGAACTGTCGAAATTGTTATACCATTGTCGAGTGTCGTGTGTCACTTGACAAGGCCCAAGGGTATGACGATGTAATATGAATAGTTCGAGGAACGTAAGAGATTAGTATCCCTAGAAGAGAATCTAGGTTTGAGCTAAGAAATTGGTTGTTTGGTTAGTGAATAGGAACCGTCATACCCATGTCGAGTTTCAAGTGTCAGACACGGGTACGACTAACTTAGAATTTGGTTATAGGTTAGTGAATATGAACTGTCATACCCACGTTGAGTGTCAAGTATCACTGTGTCAGACATGGGCATGACGAGATAATATGAAGAGTCAGAGTAACGTAGGAGATTAGAATCCCTAGAAGAGGTAATTAGGTTTGAAGTTAGAAATTGGTTGTTCATTATTGGTTAGTGAAACGATCGCTAGGAGCAGTTTTTTGATGGATCATATGTTTGGACCATGAATTATACGCACATGGTTACATAACTAACACATGAGATAGAGATTTCAACATATGTTGTTGGGGAGACTCATGGCATGATTGATTCACTTTATTTGGTTAAAAAAAAAACAATGAAATTCACTGGTCTTCCGTTACATATCAGTCATGTACAAGTATGTGGGTTTTTAACTTCACTGGCCACGCGTTGCGCTGCTTAGTATGACTCCGTAAATTCAACTTTGAATCTCCGATGTGGATGTATGTTGCATTGCTGACCAATGTAAGTTACAATTAAAATGAAGAGGGTACACGCAATGGCTTATAAATAGTTCACTCTTTAGTGTAAGAAGCAATACGACAAAGGTACTAATGCATCAATATCTCGTAAATCATTCTAGAAAATGGAACATATTAATCTAGGAATGTATGCCCAACGATTCTTCTTTGCAGAAAGTATGTATCTCAAGTTTGTTCATCCAGACTTTTGACTATTACATTAAGTTGGACAGTGTCAACCAACCAAGTATGTCGTTAAAATTTTTTTTTTTGGGTCCATGTTTGGCAGTCGTTTGGTTTTATTGTGGTCTGTTGGTCTTCCATGTATTGGATTTCATTTTGTGTTTCTTGTAAATGGAAAGTGAGTGTTGTTCTTAGAAATCGAGTGCTGGAGCATAGCGGATTAGTGGGATAGCTTTATGCATGTCATTGGCTAATTGCCATTCTCTGTTCATTACTCTAGTTCCCATTTTATTTTTTAATCAGGGAGTTCTTGTAACACATTTTATGTCTATTATGGATCACAGGTTCTACAAAGTTGTTGCAAATGACACTATCATATGGTTTCAGGTTGGCTTCACCAGCACACCCTCTTATATTGAGCTTTGTTAGATATCAAAGAAAAAAAAAGTGTGGCTGAGTTTTTTTGTTCACCACGTTTCTACTGCAGCTTTGTGATGCGCTGATCTTCAATCATGATCCTCCAAGATGCATTGATTGTGGGGTAAGTTTTCAATAACTTCTCATACGTTACAGTTTGACAAAAAAAAATTCTTTAGATATCTTAAATGTCATGGCTGAGGCTGACTGATGATTGACGAAGATTACCTTTCGTAACCCCTACCACAAGTCTATTTTCTATGCCTTTTTGTCTAGTTAGTCTAGAGTTCTCTCGCTTTAATCTGCTACACTGCTTATATGGACATATCTAAACTCAGCCAGAAAATGGAAAAGGATGTGGAAGAGAATTTTGTCAATCTGTCCGAATCACTCTTCTGCTTCGATATCTCTTACTGTGAACGTCTTTCATTTGTCAGGACTGTGGGGGACCATCACGCTGTGGCATGGGTTGTAGCGCGCTTGTGGCTGAGAAAACTGGAGGTAGGCTCGCTTATGAAGTGACTGCCCCATATTTTTTCCTTCTCAAACGAACTTTTTCCTACCTTTATTTTCCTAAGGGCTTAGGGACAGTTACGTGTGACTGGTAAGTAATGGCTCCTGGTCTTATCATGATAGTGGCTAGGGCCTACGGATATAGAGCAACCCTCTTTGTGTTGAGACTTGAGAGAGAAGGGGAAGAAACAAGTAATCAAGACTCGAGAGTAAGTGTAGGCTCAGTTCATTTGCGACAGGACATTGCAACTTGACTTTAGGAAATGCCTTAGGCAACCCATACCGGTTATGTGTATACCCATTTGGTGATTGAAGGGCAATGGTGGTCTGAATTTAATACGAAAAACAGTTGGTCAAATGAATAACGACGGAACTTGTTGAGCTTGGCCGATGATTATTGAAATGAGTGCTGTCACTGGAAGGAGTATTCTTTGCTTTCAACGGCAAATTTCTACTCCGTATCATATAAGTTGATTGTTGTGTAGTCTTGTGTGTTCATGTAGTTTTGCTTGGATATGCTTCATCTAGCATAAAACATACTCCAAATATTTTGAAACATATCTTCTCAAGACTCATCTCCCACTTGCAGCTATGCAATCGGTTTTACGTTGAATCACCGGCCTCTAGAATGTTACATTTGAGACCTCTCATTGTATGATTTTGGCATTTTAACCCCGGGTCTTTTGTGCATATCTTTTTTATGCTTGTCTGCTCAACTACCAAAATGTTTTTTTGAGGTTTCATTTAAATATGCTTTCTTTTGCCTAGTTTTTCTGTAGCAATGCAATGAAGTGGTGGCTCAATTCATGTCACTACTGCAGGTTATTACGTCTGCACAAGTATTGGACGTGATTTTGACTTCAAAATCGACCTTACTGGTATTTTAGCTCATTTGCCTTCTCGTTTCCATTTAATAGACATGTCGCAGATCCACCTGTTCTCATTTTACCTTTTTCCATTTCTATATCATAGAAAGATGGATTAAACCTTCCTGCTACATTTCTTTCTTTTTTACATAGCAATTGGTCATATGGCAAAAAAAGAAGATATCTTCTTTTGGCACTGAAACTCCGATCTTGAGCAACTTGTGTTTTGGAAAATATCATCTTAACTTCGTGTCTTCGACATTCTTTTTTGTTTCATTTGCACCAGATAGGAAGTCTCCAAATATGGGAGTGACCGTTATGATGTTGAGTAACACCAATGGAGTTAATTGCTCTCTATCTGTTTCAGTTATATGCGACTCAAGTGGTTTAAAGGTAGTATTGTACATCTTGATTGTCCGAGCATTTTAATATTTACCATCTGACCTTCTCTGGCTAACTGCTATTCTTCGTCATATCTTTGTCATTTGCAGGAGCCAGAGTCATTTGAAAAATCAGGAACTTGTAATTACGTAAGTTTGCAAGCTGCAGAAGTTTCTACTTTATTCTAATTTTAGGAATAATCGTAACTGTATTTTCTAATTTTTTTTTTTTATCATGTGTTCAATTTCATGATTTCTGGTTCATAGGCTTTTTATTAGTAAGTCTTGTACAATCAGTTATTCTCATTTTGCTCCTCGTGAAGGAAGGATACATATCTTGTTCTGCTACATATTAACTGTTGACGACGGATTTTCGATGCCAGGCTACTGTGTTGAGACATCCTTCAGGCTGTTCGAAGATTGCTGTTCATAGTGGAGGATGGAGATGGTTTGGTGTCCTATTGACCATGTAAGCACTACATTATTTTAGTCAATAAATTTGCTGCACGTCTGGATTCCGCATGTCATTTTGTACCGTTTCAGCTCTCGTCTGTGGAATTATTGTCTAATGCCTGAAACGGTTTTTGTTGGCTCTCAGATTTTTATGCGGCCTTGGAACTTATCTTATAGCTGGTGCAGTCTACCGGTTTTTCTTCCTTGGAATCCGTGGTTTAGATGTACGTCACCATCTTACCACTTTGTTCTGCGATATCTGTTTTTGCTCCTGATTCCTAATGCTAGATTTTATATGTACGTCTCATAAAATTATGGGAGTATATGATGGATTAAAGCACAAGGATCCTCTAAATTATACGTGCTTCTTAAATTGTGAATTAGTGGTCATTGTTGCCTTTAGTCGATGCAAAGTTTTACCATGCCTTTTATATTATCCACAAAACTCCATGTCATATTGTCATCTTGACACGGGTAATGCTGCGTGCATCTGATCATATATTGAGGACTGGGGGTAATGTTGTATTACTGTATATATCCGACATATATTACGTTGCCTTACGCATGAACCTTTGTACTCCGTAGCATTTGTATAAACGTATAGGAACGCTACGGTGCATTTTATTCTGCAAGAAGTGTCCCCCAAAAATCCCAAGTTCCATTTCTACTCGTAATTATTATGTTACGGAGTATCATATATCATCTGTAATATGTTTAACAATGATGCTGATATTTGTACCATTATTAAGAATGCCAAAGTACGGAGTACGTTTTTGTGATCTTCCTACACAGTGGCTTACATGCTATTTCTGTTTTCAGGCAATCCCTAACTTAGATTTTTGGACTAGCATACCTCACAGAACAAAGGTATGTTACCCTTATGAGTTGCAACGATATGGTTTTCTCCTTTATTTTCCGTTGATACACCAGAGGCCTATCATCCTAAAGCAATCAAAAACGTGAATCGCGCCGACTCCAGTAAAATTGGATGTTGGCCATCTGTTGTTCATACTTTGTATCGCATGAACCCAAATTTCCGTTGATGCTTATCAATTGTACGGACTTGGATATTTTGAAGCTGCAAATGTCGAGTTGTATATCAATTTGACGCTGTTTGGCTGCTGGTTTTGCAGGGTTTAATCATGTCCCTAGTGCAAAGGGTCAGAGGACCTACATACCATCATACAAGCTCATATTCTTCAGTAAACTTTTGAGCATTTGTCTCTTCTCAAATTTTGTTTCGGTAGACAGATCATGAGCGTAGTTATCGTCGATGATTGAAGATGGTTTTATCTTTGTGCAACAACTCTATCTGTAGCTTGTTTTATTAAGTGGATACACCCTCGTAATTCGTAAATTCTAGTCGTCTTTTTGTAGGTATGATCAATTTTCTGTTGGACGAGTTGCAAGTTTACTCAACGGAGGGAAACATATACATTCAATTAAGCCCTAGTAATGTGATAAAATCTCGTCGTTGTACATCATACAATCGATTAATTCATTGGTTTATAAAGTGACACTTATTTTTTCTGGTCAAATGTCAATGTGACTATGTGAGTGTCTCACATGCCAATGCTTGGGCTACCTTTCTCGAAGGGATCGATGTTTAAATGAAGGTAGGTTTAAGACTAATATTTATTGAAGCGATCATATACGGTATAATGTGTGATTAAAAGATGATCACATTATAGATCATAGTAATAAGTTATCCGTTGTATGTTTATAATCATCTCATTGATTCGTGGAAGAATCATTTTTAATCTTTATTGATTGATGTAAATGTATCAAAGAAATTGCAAAAAAAAATTCAAATAATACTCTCTACTCTCTGTATAACTCTTCCTCCATTTTTTGCATAAATTTTAAGAAAGACTAAGCTATTTGGAGTGTCATCATTTTTCACACTTCATATGTCTAATTATTAAAATACCTTTACATTTTATTTCAAAATTTAGTAAATTTGATTGTTGTCGTGATAGTATTTTGGTCAAATGTTTGATTATAAATTGTTCATATAAGAAAATATATACTATCAAATGGAACGACAAAAAATGGAATATGTATACAATTCAATGGAATGGAGAAAATTAATTTTTGTTTTTCAATATATACTGTCATATTTGTATTTCAATACTTCTCTCGTTGTGTGCATCTGTTTACCTTTCAATTTGGCACAAAGACACAAAAAACCTCGTAAAAGACAATTATACCCTTAGACGTCTAATAAACTACAATTAGAGAAAGAGAACATAAACGGGGAAAGTTTAAATTGGTCGTAATAAAAAATGTGAAAAAAATTATTAGAATAGTTAAACAAACAACCAAAAACCCAAATAGTTTATTCCAAAACAATTTGTCTCCGATAAGATCATCTTATCAATTAAATGTGCATGAAAATCAAAGAAACAACCTCAAAAAGGGCTCATTTGAGAGTTATTATTATAACCGTTATATAAGAATTTGTGAATTGTGATTCCCAAAATGGCTCCTCAACAAAATAAAAAAACGGCGCGAAATTGATGGAAACTCCGGCGAAAAAATTGTAACCAACCACCACCGTTTTTCCTACTCTCGCCGGTCCAAACCGCCAAAATCCCGGGTTTATTTGAACCGGTATTACACTGAACCGGTTCACGCCTCCTCTATAACACCTCACTAGGTATAACTTTGATCGTAGTAATTCCTTAATTCAGTGTTTTACAGTGGAATTAATTAGTACGGAATAATTACTTTGTGATTATTTATTTTCACTGTGTAGTTATGTTTTGGAATTTTGATGAATGATTATAGTGTAATTTTTAGTTAGGTTATAAGTTTGTTGTTTGAGTTTGTGCGTCTGAATTTATCTTAGAATTTGGATTAGTTTGTGGAATTGAGTTGTGTTTGAGAAAGCGGAATTTGAACCTATGACGTATTGTCCTCGAAACATATTGTCTGCAAACCACAAGAGCTTGGATATTAACGATTAGGTTAAGACGTCTTTGATGTTCAGTTAGTGTGATGTAAATATGTAATCGACGTGAAACTTCATCTAAATAGTAGTGAGAAAGGCGTGTTAGGTCATCATGATATCCTAACACGCCTTTCTCGTGCGCATACTAGAAGAGTTCGTCCTAGCAACTATATTAAGACATCTTTGGTTCAGTCTGTGGAATCTAATTGATGTAAAACATCATCTATTATTGAAATGAATTGCTCCTTCAAGTTTGTCTGTTGAAATGTTTTGCTCGTTCGGTCAGTGTTTATTAAGGAATACTCCGTATCTTGCTTGTGCTTGGGATAATTATCTCACCCACAAGAGAATTGTCGTAGCAAATATTATAATGAACCGCTTCTTTTTATACAAACCCTAGTTAATGTCAAGACAATGCTTAGTGAAAGTAGATGTCGCTAAAGCAGAGGAGAATGGGGGATATGTGTTGAATGGGAGGCTAGGAAGGTTGTTTGATACACCGTGGCACAAATGTAGGACTTGGACTTTCGTGACCTTGAGGTATACGTCTTTATCAAAATGCTTATTGCAGAATGTTACTTTAGGAGAATTTTTCATATCACATTTATCTTGTTTCCTACTTCTTACTTTTTTCGTAAAGTTAGTGAAGCTTCAGTTTATTCAATCGGATAGAACATATTCACGTCGTTTTCTTGATGCAAGCTGGGGTTTAGCAAGGATTCAGATGTTATATTGTTGGGAAGCAGGAACGTGTGTCGTGTGTGGTTTCATCTGACAAAATTTCATATTATTTTATATACTTCTGCTGCAGTAGCATGCGTCTATCTGATCTAGTTTCTTTATGATCTTGTGGGGATCTTCGTTTTACAACGACATTAATAGAAATTGTATAAAGTTCTTAAATCGTTATGAGGAGCCGCTTTGCGTAATTGTACGCAATCTTCATATGGGTCAGTAAGAACAACTTATGGTGTTCAACACGAGAAAAAGGTTGGGTAGACAATACACTGCTTTTCATCTCGCTGATTTATGATGAGTAGAGTCAAAACTCAGAAGTGTACAACAACAATAGCAACCGAAAAAGCTTTAAACTAGCTCAATCATTTTATACATATCTTCTTTTTCTTAAATTACATTGCTAACAATGTGAGACTAATCTTTCCTTTCTACTCTGTATTTGCCGTATTTATCTCAGATAAGAGTGCTTCCAAAAACTTACCGTGTTGATTATGCAGAAAGGACTCAAAGCCTATCTATCTTTCAACTGTGCATATAAGAAGCATCGGTGCTGTCTCATATTAGGTGTGTAATCAAGAACATAAGGACCAATTATTGCAGCTCTCGTATCATCTTCGTTTGAAATTTATTAGTGTTATATGTCCATTGTAGTTGGAAACGGGAAGTTCTTGGGGTTAGAAAGATGGCTATGGGATACGTGTTGCTGCAGCTTCCTTCAGTGCGAGAAATGAAGCTTCAATTGTTGTCACCTAAAGCGTTTACTCTTGTCGAGGACGTGAAGTTAGAGAGTTTGGGTGAGAAGTTTATTCCTTGCTCTCTGCCTTGTCTTCCTAATTTGTAGCTCTAACCTGGAGCTATTGACTGAACCTGTTTTAATCCTCCATCTTATCATATGTAAAGATGAAGTATAAGAATTTATTTTGTGAAATTTCCACTGTCTTCAATTTGTGTCTTAGTAATGTGGGAATTCAGTACATGTCAATAGTGATTTTGGATTTTTGGTAGGTAACTTACATAACCTTTGTGGTTTGAATGTACACTTTAAACGATTCATATGCTTTATATTTATTCTGACGAGATCGACTCTAAATTTCTGGTTTGTAGATTCCTTGTTTGTGAGGCTCTCTGGCTATCTATGTATGGGGGTTGCTGTGTTCGTGAGCGTGGATGAGGCTTCTCGAACTTTGGGCAATTCATCATCAGTTCTATCACTTGTAGAAGGTTCGCTCTTAGTTCAAAGTTACCAGTACATTTTCTTGGAGTTGATACGTACATTTTTATACATTACTTTCAGTATTACTACCTTTATAAAATTGTTCGAGCTCCTACCTTACCCAAAGTGTCAACTAAATTCCAATTCGGGAGAGAAATAAGATTATAAAGTGAACGAAATGCCATTTCCTATTAATTCCCTCACAACTTGAGTTCCTTCTTATTACATCATCCAAACTCCTCTTCAACAATCCTTGTCTTTTCTTATCCACACCTACCCTATTATATTTGGAGCAATTGTTAGTCATGATTTCAATATGCAACAACTTTGTACCTTAATTAACTATAACTTTGATTTTTTATTTAGAATACGAATTGAATGAGGTATAGTGTGCATCAAGCCATCAACAACTTGTAGGAGTTGTAGCGGTTTTCAATGAGTTTGCGAATTGAGAATACTTAATTACTAATAAGAAGTGGTAGACTTATGGGGGTCTACAAGGTTGCATTTGCACCCATTATTTTTGGAAAAATCTGGACAATTTGAAGGTTTTTCTTTTTCTTTTTTTTTTTTTTTTGTTCCCCTCTCATACACCTTTGAGAAGATGCAAATCTCGTAAAAGTAAGAGGGGAAGGAGATGGGGGACTAGATGATCAAGTTTTGGTAAAATTAGGAGTACAATTATTTAAATGATGAATTCATGATCCCCGGCAAGGCGAGAAACTGACTAGTGCATGGGAAGAATTAAGGTGACGGTAAACTATGGATATATTTTGGAGTATATTGGAAGAAAATTTAAGCAACGTCGAAATAAGCCAAATTCTAGCCGCACTAATTTTTTTGGTAGCAACTTCAGATCATCACAAATAGTAGGACTAACAACTTTCTTATTAAGGCAGGAATAGTCGGAAGTAGTGTATACAGTATTGAAACTTTGGTTTAGATCTTTACTATTGTATGATGATAATAAGGTGTTTTTAGCTGATCTCTAATAACAACAATTTTCTTGGTTACTCGTGAGATACGCAATAGATTTTAGCTGATTTGTGGATCGAGCCTTATTTTGTCTTTTTGCGAAAACGTTTAGATTATACTAATGCTTAATATTTAGAGATATCTTTGTGGATTTGTCTTCATTTGTTACTATCGACGTGACGACGTCGTTATGCAAAAGTGACATATTAAACATATAGCCTCTTCTTAGAAGGCATTTAAAAAAGAAGCACTTGAAATAAATTAATTTCTCGGATTTATCTTCTAAACACAGTTATGCAACTTGGAAAAACAAATTAAGAGAACTACCTAGCGTAAAAGCCAAGTCCTCTTAGAAATCATGTTATTAAGAATACATGCTAGTATGCTACGGACTTATTAACCAAAATCAATAGCCAAGACCGATTCTCTTCCCTCTCGTTGATCTTTGTGTCGAAATTAATAGCTAAAAATGATCTACTTTCCAATTCTAAAGTTTGGTTACAAGCAAAGGTAAGCAAATGATCGAAACAAGTTACTAGCGTATGAACGAAGGAGTTAAGGCAGCTCACCTCCTTATGACTGGAACCCCTACCTCAACCTAGTAGGAGCTTTCTGTAGACTCTAGAGACTCGTTTGGGTTACTTTCGTGACAAGGATGCCTTCCTCAACTTTCTTAGATATCATTGACTGTTCATTTTGGTGTTGGTATTCATGCTTGCATCAATAACCCACTAGATTTTCCTTTTGCATCTTTCTGCAACAGTATAGCCAATTGTAAGCACTTGCGATTTGGAATTGTAGTTGTTTTCATGATTAGCTTTTGCTAGAGGTAATCCATTGCGGGTCAAGTTAGGGGTCAGACTTTTAAAATTTTTGTAAACGTCTTATCCAAACCCACCTCTTTTATGGAGTATGATGACCGGATCTAAGGGTTGTCTCGCCTGTGAACAAATCTAGCTTTTGCTAAAGGAAAACATTCATTAGAGGTACAAGTTTTGAAGTGATGTGGGATTCAACTATGCTTAACTACCTTATTTAAGATGATAAAATTTATTAATAGCAGTGAACTATAAAGCTTGTAAATTTCAGTGAAAATATAATAAAATGCAAGCTAGGTTAAGACGATGTCATGATGAGTCGGGGTTATCACGTTTCAGTTATTGGGCATTACGAGCACATTTTTCCCCTGGCTTGTAGAATAAAGATTTTAGGTTTGAAAACAGAAATGATGAAGAAATGATACATGATAAAGCCGGGCCTGAGTAACCAAACTACCCTTTTTTTCTGGAAATCAGTTAACCTCGAGCCCTCAAATGAGGAACAAGTATTCTCCTAATTAAACTTGTCTCCTAAATTAGGCTATATCCAGGGTTAATTGGTAGTACAAAGGCTAAGGAGAATGCCTTTTTGTCCTGTTCTGTAGACTTCCATCAAAAGTTATTTGGTTAAATATTTGTCGACCTCTATATTTGACTTATTTTGCTACTGTCAACGTCTCCAATATATTATTTCTCACTATATCCTCGAGTTTTGACAGTTTTCTCGATGTACTCCTCATTTGAAGTTTTTTTCTATGGTACCATAAAAACAAAAAGTTGAGGGGTACCATGGAAAGAAACTTCAATTGAGGAATAAATCGAAAAAATTGTCATAATTCGAGGGTACCGTGTAAAATATCCCAAAAATATATACTCGTAATAGTTATGTGTCACTTTCCTAGGGAAGGTATATTGTCATATTTCTCATCATTGAGGCGTGGATATAGCAAGTAGATAAACGTTTTGGTTTTATTTGATTTGGTAGTGTGCACGTGAGCTTTTTCATAATTGGATTATTGGAATTTGATTATCACCAAAGATATGTGGAGATTGGAAAATCTTTGGTCTTAAGAACAATAAATGAGTTGGACTAAAAATAAATATTAGATACTATAAAATAAAATCCTAAAACGGCTTGCTTTTTATAGTTTTTATAAATCTGTTTATACAATTTATTTCTGGTAGCAAATTTGGACATAAGCTCCTCCGCAAGTTTTTAATAGGGCAACATGTTTTGTTTCATACTCCCTCCATTCAACTCCGACTTGTGCATGACATTTTTTGACACTATTTAAGAGTTGAGAGAATCTTTGAAATTATCGACAATATATAAGTGAAAATATAGTCATGTGTGA
>JAUEKU010127023.1:0-12525 GCA_032274805.1 Gypsophila paniculata
AGAGCATCGTAACCCGACAATTATACTATGAAATTTTGTTTTTAAAATAAGTTAATGGTTCGCGGTTAACCGTATAATCGAATCGTTTAAATGGTGAACCGAACCGTACCCAACCGTGCTTAATGGTTCGGTTTAGGATCGGATTTTTTCCGAACCGAACAGTACAAGAACCGCCAAACTTAATGGTTCGGTGTACCGAACCGTTAATGAACACCCCTAGCGAAAATGGTCAGAATGTTGCAAAAATCCATTCGATTTGGATGCCGATCTCTTATTTTTACCATGTCTGTTGGAAGAGCACTTCTTCTATGTGTACATCAATTTCTTGACAAAACAGATCGAATACCTCGACAACAAAAATTACACAATCACCGAAGGGACCTTCGATGACCTTGAAATTGTACACTTTGCACGTATGACGGTAATGTATCTACCTCCTCCTAATCATGCATTGTTAAAAAAGTGTCTTCTCATTCCTATTTAACAAGTTGTTTTAATGTATATCTTTGGGCTGAAATGTTTGGACAATTTCTGGTGGAAAAAGGCGTGGCAAGAGGAAAGCATGTGCTAGATTTGAAAACTGTCAACGTTGAATTCAAATGGCAAATCGATGCTCGTGATAATGTTGATTGCGGATGCTTCTTAATGTTACACATGCTTTTCTACAGAGGGAAGGTCTTTGATTGTGACCTATGGGATAAAGATTCAAGGATTGTGTACCGTGCTGAACTGCTGGCCATTCTGCTCATGAGTCATTTCAATGATTCCAAAAAAGATTTGATGGAAAGATTGGAAAGTTTCAACAAAGGGAAAGAAGCTTTACTGCCACAACTTCTTGAAGCCCGTAAGTTGAGAGCTGAAGAGGAACAAAAGAATAAAGAAAAACAGGAAAAAAAAAGGAAAATGCCAAAAGAAGAAGGCAGCAAGATAAGGGAGGAGACAACAAACAAAAGACAATGGCAAGAAAATATAAATATATGTAGCTTGTTATAATAATTCACTAATCATATAACAGTTACTCAAAGTAGATGTCACTATTGCAGAAGAAAAGATTGATGATGCTGGCTGCTCAACCCCTGTACAGACGGAACAAATTAATGTTGATGATTACCTGAAGACGCCTATACCAGGGCTAGGCACTTGAATCAAGGGGACATCAGATGGTCTTGGCTGCACCCTTGATTGCGGCGAAACGGATGTGAACAACAAGGGCTTGTCCAGATTTGTGCGCAATAATCAATCGTTGTTTTCCGAAATGTTCAAACTCAGGAAAAAAGTGGCTGATTATTGTTTTTTAGACGACTACGATATAGACCCAAGGTACGATGACTAACTTTATATATAGTATTATAATCTACACCTCATATTATAACAGTTCAACTAGCATGTTATAATTATTCAGGTGTTTTGTTATTATGAACTGAAATATTAAAACTGTCATGTTCTTATTGTTAATTAGCATTTATAAATGATGTTGTTTTATCGCAGCGAGCACCTCGTTGTTTACAGTGGGGACACATTACTGACAAAACAAGATCTGATGACGATGTTGCCAACGGTGAATGTAGAGGAGAAAGTCAACGAGTGTTGGGCGATGCTATTAAATTTCGTAGCACACACTGACAATATGGACCCAACAATGTTCTTCTTTGGCATAGAGCACGTGGTAAGCTCTATTAGCTACTAAAGGTGCAATGTCATAGTGATCTAGACAACAGATGATTGATAAGCAAAAAAATATGCAGGAGAAATTCGACGATGTTGTTCAGAGGGATATCAAACGAACGCAAACTGACACGCTAACAGATTCAATGTTCCAAACGTTGGATAACTTTGTTCACAAAAATGGCAAATACTGCAACCTTAACGCATACCTCATTTTTTTCCCAATGAAAATTCAAAATCATTATTTTTGTGTGTGCATTGACTAAAAAAAGAAGAAAGTTGAAGTGTTGGAAAACCAGAATATACCAATGGGCGAGAAAAAAACCAAACAAATTTGACTATGCAAGAATTGTAGTATTCTATCATTATCTTTTGTTTAGTATATTCTTTCTTTACTTCTGCTTAATATTCCCTTTACTTCCCTTGCATCATGATTTATGCACTAGTGCATAATTATGATGCACTTGTTACCATCCAAAATAGCAACAGGTGCACGACTATTATGTACAATAGATTCTTTTCAAATAGTAGAAATCTCTTTAGAATGATGGTAAAAACAAGTGCTGCTTTACATTGACACAGGCTGGTCAAGTTAGTGACTACTTGGACTGCAAACGGATCAAGGATGCTGATGAAATTACCAACTTTAAGATTAATGAAACAAAACTCGCATGGAAGACAAATAATGCAAGTGATGAGGAGTCGGGCTGCTTCCTAATGATGCACATGGCTAGCTATGAAGGTGAGCTTTATGTTGGAGTAAGTGTCCTCCACAATAGTGCGATTACATAATAAATCTTATTATGGATATATTAGGGATTACCTTATGTTAGTTATTGTTAGTTGATTAACGTAAATCAATAGCGGTTGGCTAATTAGAGTTTGACGTTATTGTCGTATAACGGCGTTAATTAACTGATCCCTTTTAGTCACACCTAAAGGAATGTGCCCCAATAAAATAAGCTAATTAATTGTATAGGATACAGTTTAATTAGTACCTTGATAAATAGTTAGTCAGTGAATTTAATTTAGAGAGATATCAAGTTATGAACTCGAGTTATTAGATTTTATTATGATAAAATCATTTAGAGAGACGAGAATTAGTAATTAATTATTAACTCACTAATTACGTACTAATTGACTAGATATTAGTATTGGTACGTTTTAATATATTGGTAAGTGTACATATATATATTTATGGAGTGATATGGGTTTATTTATTTCAGATACACTTTATCATATTAAATGATCAAGTGGTAGATTACATGTATTTATAAGACAAATATTAAAATACAAAATTGACCCAGAAAAAGGCCATAGTGGTTGGCCCCCTCTCGGAAAAAGGAAAGACGAATCTTTTCCCTTTTGCCTTTAGTTTAATGCATATTTTTGTTCCACCAATGTATGTATTTTAGTTTTGGTCTTCACAAGACATTTTTGGGAAGCATACATTTCTCCTTCTCATGCTCTCTGGCCAGCTACTTTAGCACAACAAAAGAGTGTTTTTTTCCTCTTCATTTTGATGATTGATGATAAAAAACATTCATAAGTTGAGAATTTGATTATCTCTCTAACATCTCTCTAAACTTTTTCTCTAAAAATACTTAGAATAGTTCTAAGTTTCAATAATAATATCACTAATAAGTTAGTACTATTTCTAATATTATCACGGAGTATATTAGAGATTTCTAGTCTAAAATCTCTAATATTTTGGTGGTTTGTTCTTGGGTGCATCTAAGTGGAGGTCTTCTTGTTTGGACACTTGGGTTTTGGAGGATCATCCCATAATAATAAGCTCAAGAAACAACAAGAAAGGAGTTCTTGTTGTGCCCATTTTTACCCTTTTGTTGGTATAATTTTTCTAGTTTTAGATTTAATTATCATATGCTACTACATAGATCTAGTCCACTAAATTAAAGTAATTTAGTAAAATCATTAGTTATGAACTAATATAGATCTCGACACCTTTCAAGATTTTGCATATTTAACGTAAATAACGAATGCCGATTTAGTTTAATCGATCCGTGTTTAGTCGTGTTAACGCGAAAAGGTGAAAGTTTGCTTAGATTCATTAAAGTGAATGTCGATTAATTCATTTTAATGGTCATTGATTTATGTGCTACATTGACGGGGTTAAACGGATATGGCATCTGAGTTGCAACTCTCTTTGTAAATGATTGTCGCGATGTCAAAGTTCAGGTGGGTTAATGTAACCATTTTTTAGTCTAGAAATGCATGTCATGTATCGGGAAAGAAAGAAGCTACCTTCTAAACGAACGAGATCGTGACTAAAATGAACGATTTTTGTGTGACTTTTGAGAGTATTTCTGCTTGCTGAGAAATGTGTATGCGTAAAATGATATCATGTGTCTGTTCTTTTGGAGGGGTTGGCTCGTATTTGTAGGCAAAATGCCATACACAAGGAGGGATCACCAGAGTTCTGGCGTCCCAGAGTGCGGGTCGCCAGAACTCTGGCGACTCGTAGACCCCCTCCAAACTTTTTCAACGTTCGAGGAACGTGCGTTGTGCGTTTTGACCGAGTCGTTGCGCGCGTGAGAGGGTTGTTGATTGAAATGTAGGGTTTCTTTTGTGGGCTTTTTGTGGGGTAATGGGCCTTGTATCGGGGCTATTTCGATTGGGCTCGGGTTTCGGACCCCGAGCCGAAATTCTAACAAAAGCTATTTTTGTTCGAAATGTCGTTTTGATTCGAGATATGAACTCAATTTTTGTGCTCGGAGTACGAAAAGTCGATTTTTGGTCAACGGGTCCGTTGACTCGGGATTTGGGTTTTGGGCCCGAAAACTTGACTTGAGTCTGTTTTGACAGAGAATTCTAAACAAGATAAGACGTGAACTCGGTTCGTTCATACGAGGTTCCGAACGTCGAATTTTGAGCATTGGGCCCAAAATTAGGTGTTAGGAGTTTTGATTTTGGGCCATTTGGCAAATGGGCTTGGTTTTAATGTTTTGGGCTTTGTGTGTGGTGTTGGGCCATTTTGTAGCTACAATAAAGGCCAACAAAGCGAAAACTAACTCATATTAAATAACGAAATCAATAAATTCAATCGGAATTGTTACCATTAAAAATGCTTAAGTCCGATTCATTATCGGGTTAGTTTTGGGGGGTACGAATACGGGTATCTCCAGCGGTCGCCAGATGATGGATAAATCAACTTGTTTCCTGGAGTTGAGATGTTGTTAATGATATAACAATGAAGCAAAATATTACTCCCTTCATTCAAGACCAAACACATCATTCGGCTTTATCACACACAATATGTAAATTAAATATCTTTAATTTTGTATTATAAAAAAATATAAAAGTTTGATATTATTATCGTAGTTCTAGAGACGAACCTAACAAGATCCCACATAACTATATTTACTCTAATAGATTGTCGAGAATAATTGATTTACTCTTGAGTTGTCAATAGAGTGATGATGAGTTTGGTCTTGAATGGAGGAAGTATTTATTATATATAGTAACAGGTAAATTGAAAGGTTTTCTTAAAGGTTTTTTTTAATTCAAAACTCGGGATTTTCTCAGATTTTTTTTGGTATTTCAAAGTGGTTATTTAGCTTCCCGTGGTTGCTTTTCCTAATTCTATATTGTAAATTTTCTTGGTTTTATGAAATTCCCGTCATTATTTGAAAGAGTAATCTCAAACCTATATTGTTAGTTGTATACAATTGCCTCAAAAATAGGAAAAATTTATCAATTCCCATATAATATTGAATTAATGAGTGAATTAATTAATAGTATAGTATTCAGTCGCCTTAAAAATAGGAAAAACTTGCAACGACTTTGACGTCTAATATTCAGTTGCCTAAAAAATAGGAAAATCTCTGCAACTTACTTTGCTATTTGAAGGTGTATTAATTATTAATTAAATTAAATTTTTAATTATTAAATTTTTTAATTAAATTAAATTAAATTTAAAGAATCAAAGAACTAATCAAATACAACTTTGGATGAGAATGCTCCATTTTTGTTTTTCTAAGTTAACTAGTTGTGTTACCCGTGATACTCACGGCCAGTTCTTTTTTGTGTTTTATTATAACATATATAATAATAGTAGTCTTACTATAATATTTTATCCATATCGCGAATGCAAGATTCTCAAATTTCTTTTATTGTATAATATAATCATCTATCTTTTTAGTATAAAAGTTTTAGCACATGTGTAATACACATGTTATTTCGAAAACATGTGTGACCCATGAATTTTTTTAATTTGCATGATTACATTTTTCTAATTTGACGACTATTTGATTTGAAACTCTAAAGACATTTATATTTGTATAAAAATAAATCTAGAACGTACATACCATATGTAGTTTGACAGATGCTATTATAATATTTCTTTTCATCGTTTCGCCAAGTCAAATTGTCATGATATGAATCTATTTATATTTATAATATATAAATTAGAGAAGAAATTTCAAATACCATTTATACTTTTTTTTATCACTATTATTGATTGAATTTCTCTAATATTTACTTCTTTATCTTCACTTTTGAATCAATAATCTAATAAATTACTTTCGAATATACATTCGCAAATAAAATATGTAAAAAGAAACAGAAGTGGTGCCATTAAATTTTTTTGGACATAGTTTTGTGAAATGTGAATTATGAAACAAATACATAAGACTAAAATAATCAATATTAATAATCAAATATCAATATAAAGTCGAAAACATAAAAATAATGAATATAATCAAAAACGTCATACAATTCAGAAGATATAAGAACATACTCGTAATACTTGTATAACATACTCAACATACCAAATTGGATCACAAAAATTTAAAAAAATAATATGAAAAAACGATACATAATTTTAGTTCAATAGTTAATATTATATTACAAAATGAATATTCGATTACATAATATCTAAAAAATAAGGAAAAATGCTTTTTAAAAGTTACACTCACGTTGTTTTAGAAAAAAAATTGTGACTCCACTATACTATAAAACAATACCATAAAACTTTTATTTTTAATCAATTATCTAACTTGAAAAAAAAAATTACCTTTTATTTTTATCAAAAAGTATGAAATGTAATACACAAGTTATTTCGAAAACATATCCAAACTTAACTCACAATAATAACTTTAACAATTGAAAAGCCAAAAGACATTTAATATTAAACAACAAAATTAAATAAAAGGCTTTCAGACTACCACGATTTGATTTTAATATTATTTTAAATTATGTTTTTTTATAAACAAGTAGTTTTCGTGAGTTTTTGACTGTATCCAATACTCATTGTTCATAGTTGAATTCTAGACCTAATAAAACTAACTCAATCTGATTAACCTAACTCGATAAGATTGATCACCGACCCGAGTATGCTCCAAATAGTGCAACCTGAACTTGACCTGTGACTCAATATTGACGTGAGACTCGAATTGGCTTGACTCGGCTTGAAATAATTTGACTCAAATTCAGATTTTTTCCAATCTATCTACTTTGAAATTTTTTTATTCTTTTTCATTCTATTTTACTTAATATTATATTTTTTTTCTAATATTATATAATTACTTTTTTTTTTTATCTTATGTTTCACCTTTTTTTTAATTCTTTTGTTAATAATCCTTAGTAGTCATTTTTTGTAATTATTTAATAAGTCATAAAACTATTAAACGAACAAAATAATTAGATAGTTTTGTGTCAAAAATTTTAAAAATATTTAAGATATTAAAAGGAAAATGATTAGATAAAAAAATATTAATGAAATGGTTTGGGGAAAAGAAGAAAGAAGAAGAAATATTTATTAGATTTTTTTTCTGGTAAAATGTAAGTAGATTTCATATCATATACCCCAATTACATCACGTTTTCAAAACAGACAAAACAGACAATGCCTACCCTAAACATACATTCATGACAATACGAGTAACAGAGAAGCCCACATTGTCTTGCACAATACGAGTAACAGAGAACCTTCAATAGAGATTCCGGCCTGGAAAATATAACTTCAATATGTGCCCTGTTCCTTGCCCACCAGAGTAGGTAGATCAAAGCCACAATAGCAGCTCCAATTACCTACTTCTTGAGCAAATATGAAAACCTTTTTCTAATCCACTATTGGACAGTGCCATTCACAGGGAATGAGACTTGGATGACATGAGACAACAACTCACTACACTTCCTTCTGTATACATACTCAAAGAACAGATGGGAAGGGGATTCATCAACCTCACCACATAAACAGCAGGACCCATCAGAATAGACCCCCCATCTGCACAATCTATCTCTTGTAGCAAGCCTTCCTTGAATATACATCCAATTGATGAATGAATGTTTTGGACTGCCCAGATATATGATACCAAACAAAAAGAGTCCAATACAGTTTCTGATCTTCCTATAGCAGCCAAGAATACCCATCAGAGACAGAGTATTGACCTTTGTTTCTACTCCATTGATTCCCATTATAACCTGGTCTGAACACATCCCTGATTTTGCATATTGTTCTTCAAGCCTAGCTAGTGTTAGCATTACAAGAATAATCCCACTAGTTCTTATGCCTGAGATATGTGGCATGGATCCATATAATCCAAAGATGATCTTGCTTGCTCGCAATCCACCAAGTATATTTCCCTATGGCAGCCATATTCCATTTCTTTGGATCAATTATACCAAGCCCCCCAGCCTTGATTGGCTTGCAAACATCAGCCCAAGAGACATTAGGTGCATAGGCCCCATGTTCATGTCCTTCCCATAGATAAGAACGACATATACTCTCAGTTCTCTTTATCACCCCAGCAGGAATGAGGAAAATGGATGCCCAATATGAGTGAAGGTGAGACAAAATATACTTAATCAGAACTGTTCTACCAGCATATGGAAGGTTTTTAGCACCCCAACTTCTTATCCTTAGTACTATCTTCTCTATAAGCCTCTCACAATCCAATTCACTAAGCTTCTTTGGAGAAATTGGTACTCCTAGATATGAAAAGGGAAGCTGACCTTGCTGCAACCCAGAAGCACAGACAATCTCAGTGATAACATTTGTTTTCATACCATTGAAATAGATGCTGAATTTAGTTGCATTCTTCTATAAACCTGAAGCTTGGGAGAATGTAGCAAAAGCCCTAAGGAGTAAAATAAGAGAGCTCATGTGACCTTTAAAAAACATGACAAGATCATCAGGAAAACACAAGTGAGTGAGTTTCAGTGGTTTACACAAAGGATGATATCTGAAATCCTGACTTGTGGCAACCATATTCAAGATCATGCTCAAACTCAAGGCAAATGGTGAATAAGAGAGGGGATATATGGTCTCCTTGCCTGATACCACGTTCACCTTGAAGAAGCCACACATCTGCCCATTAAGAGCTAGACTGTAGGAGGGGGTACTAATACATTCCATGATAAGTTGAATGAATTTATCAGGGAATCCCAATGAACTCATCATTCTGGTTATAAAAACCCACTCAATAGAGTCATAGGCTTTCCTTAGATCAGGTTTTATTAGAGCACGAGGAGAGCATGATTTCCTTCCATATAATCTTATCAGATCCTGACAAATAAGTATGTTCTCAACTATTTGCCTCCCAGGAATAATAGCAATTTGAGAGGGGCTTATAAGTCCTTTAGAACAGGAGAGAGTCTATTGCACAAGATCTTGGAGATGCATTTATATACTACATTACAGCAAGCTATTGGCCTGAAGTCAGTCACTGAAACAGGTCTATATATTTATTAGAATTTTGTTTGCAAAATAATACAAAATAATTATTTCCCTTTGGAAAAAAAGGACAAAAGAAAAAAAATATTTGTTAGACTTATTTTTTTTGCTAAATAATACCCCTCTATATCAATTCATTTAGTCCTATGGATCCACTTTTTTCCTCACAAAAAATGGGTCCAATGGAGCTAAATCATTGAAATGGAGGGAGTACTGAACTAAAATATATTTTTGATAACTATAACTATTTACTCAATTTTTTTTATGGTTGAATGCATGAATGTTTTAATGAAATATAGGTTAAACGGTGATAGAAAAAAGGCGCAATTGTCAATTAAACATTTACTTAAAATTTCCTCTTTTATATGTTACTCCGTATATAGGTTTAGATATAAATATAGATAGATGTTGACAATAGTATAAATATAAATACAAATAATGAGATAGTTATTTGATTCACTCATTTTCAAAATATTATACAAAAGTGCAAGTAGGATGATTCAAAATCGAAATGAATCAATTTCACCCTTACACAAAGAAAACTTTTGAAAGCCATGTTTAAATCGTGATTGGGTTAGTTTTACCAACATTATTAACTGATAGAAATCTTTTAATTTCAAAATTGACAAAATGAATAAAATGTTTTTGACAAAATTAAATTTGTTAACATCATTAATAAAAAAAAATAAATTAGTTTATTTTGTTATGTTATAGTCAAAATTAAGTTTGTTAAATTTTTTGACAAAATTGAATTTGTTATTTTGACATTTTGCTTAATTTTGTTATACACTTCGATATTGTTCAGATAATTTAGTTCGACAAAACGCAACCTAAATCGTTGATAACTTGAAAGGACCTCTACTCACGGATAAGATAAATCATAGCAATGAGGGGCACCGAGTCACAGATTAGCTGGCTATATATTTTTCTAAAGAGGGCTATATAACTAATAGGAACAGTTGTTCCGATGAACCATGAATCAAGATTTTTAGTTATATTTTATGATATTTTTTTAAGATTACCTCGGTCGATCTTTCAATATTTTAATCTAAAATTCACGCCCCTTCACAATAAATGTGAGCTCTGTCAAACCATCACTAAGCATGACCAAATTGACCAAATACCAAAAGCAAAGAAATAAAAGAACACAATCAATACAATAGGCCAATTGAAGTCAAAAGCAAAATGAAGAATCTTGTAAATATTAGTTTTAAGGTTGTATTTGCAGCAAAAATCTCCCACCTATTTAGTAAATATGGCCTTGCACTATCATTAGTGTTTTATGCTATATAATTATCACTATATTATTATCACATTATTTTGTATATTGTCGAAACAATATTCTTACCAGTCAGATTGAAGATACCTCCTGTAGCAAATGACTGAAATAGTTTTCACAATTGAATATTTATCTCTGAACAACTACTAAATTTGGTGTCATTATATATAAATGCAGCGTAATTTTGTTATATAATTAGAGTTGTTCAAATAAAATGAAGATGATCTTCCATCTTTGAATTTACTTCCGCATTGAATTAATGAACGATGTAGTAGTTTGATTGTCATCGAAATTGAATAGATCAATACTTACTATTCACCATTTAAATGTTAGGCTATTGCCTTTCTCCTTTAGATTTAATATTTTCTAAAACTAAAGTGGCAACATAATATGGAGAAAAAGATGAGGTGACACTCTTGTAGTTGTACATAAACATCTCTTAACACATCATTTTAGAATTC
The DNA here is from genome assembly GCA_032274805.1 of Gypsophila paniculata. NCBI lineage: Eukaryota > Viridiplantae > Streptophyta > Magnoliopsida > Caryophyllales > Caryophyllaceae > Gypsophila > Gypsophila paniculata. Next base: position 11,101 of record JAUEKU010127023.1, read on the forward strand.
TTTTTTTAGTTATTCCTTTTTTATATGTTATATAGATATACTACCAAGTCAGCTTTTAATAACTCTTCTTTTATAGATGGTATCATAACAAGTTAATTCACTTAAAGTATAAAAAATTAAGTAAAACGAAGGTCAAGATTGAAATACGGTGGGGATTCGACTATATATGTTAAAGTAAAAGTGGTAAGTTGTAAGAAACAAAATACATAGTAGTAAGTTGTAAAATATAGTAAATACATGGTGATAAGTTGTAACTTTGCCTTAATTAATATGTAGATTCAATTCTTCATCATGTTTGTGAGATATCTTATGCATGTGCTTTCATATGCTCATGGAGTTTAGAATTACATTCCATGAATTCTTCATTTAATTTGTAAGATTAGCTTTCGTGTTGTGGAAGTAATCTATAATACATTTTTAATAGATATACTCCCTCCCCACCATCCTTTTCTTCCCCTTTCCAAATGACACGGTTCTTAATATTTACTATAAACAAATGAAAGATCACACAAGTGGGCAAACTAGTTGAAAAGTCAACAATAATTAGTACTTAATGTTACAGACATTCTCCTAATGTGATTTTAAATTTCCCAACAAATTTTGAGTGAAAAGTACACAAAAGCTGAAATTCAAATTTCCCCCCAATTTTTGAGCACATGTTTACAAACAAAATTTACAAATACACGTTTAACATTAACTTCATCCAAATCCCCAAAATACATTTTAAATGCTTAAATCCTATCTTCTTGTTTTCACCAAGTTATTTATGCTGATCTTCATCCACTACTTCTTCCTCCTAAACAACAAAAATCCACAACCACAATAAATGTCTACATTAAAATAAAAAACAACTTTAAATGTCAAAACAAAACTTGAATTCCTAAACCACATTAAATATGTCAAATAATGATAAATGAGGGGACCAAATTTAACTAATGAGGAGAAACATAAAATAATATGCTCGTTGTTTGAGAGTTGCAAAGCCAATGGCAAACCAGAATATGGCATTATCAATGAAATCGCTGCAACTTACCAAGTAACGAGAAGAACGGTTCATGAAATCTGGAAGAAGGGCAGAAAGCAAAGAACTGACGGGCTGGTCGTCAATGTAAATTCTCTACACACGGGCAAAAAAAGGCAAACACAAATCGTTTGCCGTATAGAAGCGATAAAAAATGTTGCTCTGTAACAACCCGGTTTTTCGTGACTTTAATTAACTAAGGCGGAATATAATTAAGTCTTAATTAAACCGAAGTCATTATATATTACAAACCTCAAATAAAATATCAGAATACAGAGTCATAGTGTTTGACTCAAGTATTGGAAAGTAAAGTGTATTATTACATCACTCGAAATGAAAAGCAGAAAGCAATAAACAGCATCCCCTCCTGATCCAACATTAGTCCATGGGGTACCTGCAAAATG
>JAUEKU010127134.1:0-12523 GCA_032274805.1 Gypsophila paniculata
ATTTGGAGTAGTTGAACAAACTAGTTTAAGAAAAAAATAATAATATTTTATTCCTTAAACTAGTTGGGAGTAGTTTGGCCAAACTACGGATAAACATAGTCTAAGGTCATAAGAATTAAGGACTATCAAATCATGGAAAAAAATGTCTTTCGATTAATCGATGAGGGTGGATTTATAATTAATGTTGTTAGATAGAATTTAGTACGGTTCATGGACAGGATAATCTATAACATATGTCGAGTATGATTCATTGGAAAAGTGAGTGGAGTAATAATTAAAGTGTCTATTTGTTGTTGAATTTATGCCCGTTAATTGATCTTGAACCCACTTATTAACTTGTTCGTGGACTAAAGGTTGTATGTTGGTTCAGGTTCACTAAGTCCGAACTCGAATTCGATCACCTCTAGATCATATGTCTCAGAAATTAAGAAATACAACATTGTGTCCTAATGAGGATTTTTATCATTTTAAATATCATATGTTACTTTCAATCGACCTAATCTAAATGAAAAGAAACAACAATGTTTTTCAACATTTAAACTCAGGTGCACTTGTCTCAATCACTAAGACTCAAGACTAACATATACGGTACATATCTTTAGGTTTGCTGAATAAAAATGTAGGTACGATTAACGATACACTTCATCAGTAATATACGACTTTCGATCGACCATATATTACACGACCGTTTATAATTACCATCCGTAACAAAAATTGTCATATACGATGGTAACTCAAAAATCTTAATTGAATTTTATAATTTAGCAATATTAAGATAAATAAACACGAAAAAAATTCTTACACATTACCGTATCGTGTCGTAAATAAAGTGATCATTAAAATACTAAACCCATCCCCAAATCAATTCCTTTTTCTAGATTCCCCATCCTTCTAAATCAATCAATCCCCTCTTTTTTACACTTTCACTTCTAAACAATTCAACCCTAAAATCAAAAAAATCGAATTTTTTCCCCAAATCATGAGCTACTTTCATCAATTCAATCAAAAATTATTACCCTAATCACCTAATTCAACTAATCAAACCAATCAATTACTCATTCGGTGATCAAATTAAGCAAAATTTCATCGATTTGGGCGCGATCTAGGCAGTAATTAATGGGGGCAGTGACGTCGACAATGGCGGCAAAGTTCGCGTTTTTTCCGCCGAACCCGCCGTCGTATAGGGTGATTGTGGAAGAGGGGACAGGGAAGCTGAGGATGAGTGGCGTGGAAGAGAGAGAAAATGCGGAGGTGATGAAGATGAAGACGAAGAAAGGGAATGAAATTGTTGGAGTTTTTATGAGAAATCCACTTGCTAAGATTACTGTGATTTATTCTCATGGCAATGCTGCTGATTTAGGGCAGATGTATTCGCTTTTCGCCGAGCTTAGCATTCATTTGAAGGTTAATTTGATGGGGTGCGTTGATTTTTTTGTTTTGTTTTGTTTTTGATTTATTTGTAGGTAGGTGGGTAGAGTAAGTTTTGTGAAAGATCGTCTTTTGGTTTTAGTTTTATATTTGTGTGAGGGACTGTAGATGGAGGCGTGTTAAATAGTCGTTCTGATTCAGTCATTTGTTTACCTATTCTATTTTGGGAATGATGGGAGAGTAATCGTTTTTTTAAATTTTATAGTTTGATACTTGAATATCGATGAGGGGGAAGATAATAGTTTTAGCCAGATGATTTGTTTGTAGGTAGAGTAAGTTTTGTGAAAGATCGTCTTTTGGTTTTGGTTTTTATATTTGTGTGACTGTGTGAGTGACGGTAGATGGAGGCATGTTAAATAGTCGTTCTAATTCAGTCATTTGTTTACCTATTTTTATTTTGGGAATGAGGGAATGGCCAGAAAGTGTGATCGTTTTATTAAATTGTACTCTGTAGTTTGATACTTGAAAATCGATGAGGCCATGAGAGGGAACGTAATAATTTTAGCTGGATGATTTTGCTTGACGATTGAATCAATTATTGTTTTCATTGAGCTTTGCATTCATTTGAAGGTTAATTTGATGGGGTGGGTTTGTTTTGTTTTGTTTTGTTTTTGATTTGTTTGTGATGTTGATGTCGATGATGATGATGGTTTATGAGTTTGGTTTGTAGGTGGATGGGTAAGTTTTGGGAAAGATCGTCTTTTGGTTTTGAAATGGAGGAGTGATAGTGGATGAAGGGGTGTTGAATAGATAGTTAGAGTGTAAAGGGAAATGGGGTTGGTTGTTTTTCGTGGCGATGATCATTCCTAACTTTGATTTGTACTCCGTGTGATTTAGTCATTTGTTTACCTTTCTATAATTTGATGATTGAGAATAGATTATGCGCGTAGAGAATAGTTTCACTGAAATGATTTTGCTTGATGATTGGGTAAAATATTATTTTAATGCAAAGAAAAACGTCATTTACGTTCGTTCCCAAAATAGTAAAGTAAACAAGTGACCGAATTAGAGGAAGTAGATGAGTAAGTTTGGTGAAAGATCACATTTTTCTTTTGTATTGTAGGGCAGGCAGTAGAGTAGATTGAGTAGGAAGTTAGAGTGTAAGAGGGAATGGTGATTGTGTACGCATTTTTTTTTTCTATTTTGTGTTTTGTAGATTTGATTAGTTGTGCGTGTTATGTTGTCGATGTATTGGTTGTTTCAATGTTGGAGTTAGAATTTGGTTTAGTTGTTCGTATTTGTTAGCTGATATCAGCGTAGCTTTTGATTGCTTTTGTGTGTTTAGTAGTGTCGGACACGACATGGTGTTGGAGTATACAGCCATTTTCTGAAAAAGTTCCATGCTTTTGGTCTGCATTGAGGTGTTTGTGTTGAGTGTCTGAGACATAGGACATGACATCGAAGTGAAGTGTTTAAGTAACGTAGTTTGAAACTATGCTAAGTGTAGTTTATGCAAATATGTCGACTTTAGGGCCTACCGTTTGGGAGAAAATTGGTGGAATGCTAAATGTTATTGTAGTTATTTATGCTACTTTGGTTTTCAGTGGATTTCGTTGAAGTTGAAAAATAGAAAGAGGGGTCATTCGGAGCCAAAAGAACGACTTTTTTTTTTCACATTGCTTTGTTTGAGCAACAGATTCAGGGCGGGCGAGGAAAGGTGTTTGTCCCTGTAGTGCTTTATCTCGTGTATAAATGCTCTTTCAGCTGATATTAGTTTGATGTATTGAGCTTTCCAGGTTTTATTTTGTTGAATTTATGCATAGGAACTAGGATTCATTCTTAACATTGGTTTTGGACGGGAAGGAAGTCATTATTGAGTTGCGGTTTAACTTTGACATTTTGCAGGTATGATTATTCTGGGTACGGGCAGTCGACAGGCAAGGTATGTTAAGGCAACCAACTGCTTAACATTTAGTGTTTGTTTCCACCTTAGTCTGATGAATGTGATCTCATCGATAGTGCGTTTTCTTTGCAGCCCAGTGAGCAGAATACTTATGCGGACATAGAGGCAGTGTATAGATGTCTTGTAGAAAAATATGGGGTAAAGGAGGAAGATGTTGTTTTATATGGGCAATCTGTTGGAAGTGGTCCTACTTTAGATTTAGCTACCCGGCTACCGAAGTTGAGAGCGGTAGTTCTTCACAGTCCAATTATGTCTGGCCTACGTGTTATGTATTCAGTGAAGAAGACATATTGGTTTGACATATATAAGGTTGGTTCCACAGTTTGTTGTTTGAATGATTATAGAAAGTTGGAATGTTAGTTGTTTAAGGATACTTTGGAGTAGACCTTCATCTAAACCCATTTCTATTTATGCAGAATATTGACAAAATATCATCGGTCAACTGCCCGGTTTTAGTTATACACGTAAGTATTTTTGAATGTTTTATCAATTTAACATTGTAAAGCCTAATGTTGAAATGTTGATTTGATAGCTAGTAGCTTAGAATTGATTGTCGCTTGAAACCTCTGTCATCGTGGTTTAATTCTCTTTGTGGAACTTGATATCGGCCATTACCATTGCCTGAACTGAGATGTGTTTAAGAACGTTCTTGATGGAAACGTATCTTATGCCTTGGCATGTGCATGCTCTTCTTTGTGGCTCTCAGCAACTCTTTTTTCTTGTGTCTGAATTGACGATTATGTGCAGTTAATCACCAGGAAGACTGAGAAGATGGTAGTTTCTGTAGTCTGTTTGAATAATTATTTCTTAAATAACTATCAAGTGTATATGCAACCCCTTACCTTGGAGTAATGTTATAGAAACACATTATGTCTCCAACGTTTGTGTACTGATGTTGCACTGAATGTGACTGCTCACGTATTAATTGGATTACCAAATAGCTTGAATATTGTGCCACAGTGGTGACTGCTAGTCAACGACAGTGCCTAATCTTGGAACATTGTATTTGTATTAAGTGACTGGTTTAACTATTTAGCCATTGCGTCTTTAAGCAAGCTTGTTGGTCATTGTATGATCCCTCTGCTAGAATCTGAGTTCATGAGACGGCTCCTTTAAGCATTCACGAAGATAATACATCCCCCCTCTTCTTTTGATTCTTTAGGGTGCAGCTGATGATGTTGTTGATTGTTCCCACGGTAAGCAACTTTGGGAGCAGTGCAAAGAAAAATACGAACCACTTTGGATCCAAGGTGGAAATCATTGTGATTTGGAGCTTTATCCAGAGTATATAACGCATCTCAAAAAGTTCTTCTCTGTCATTGAGAAATCACCTTATTTACGAAGCGGATCTGGCTTGGGTTCAGACCGTTCAGATAATCCCAGGAGCAGCACAGACTGTCGGGATAAATCCAGATCGAGCGCTGACCAAAGGGAAATGCCTAGAGCAAGTATGGACCATAAAGAAAAACCCAGGAAAAGTTCAGATGTAAAAGATAAGTCAAGAACTAGTATTGACAAGAAGGAGAAATCGAGAAAGAGTGTAGATATCACTGAGAAGACTGAGAACAGCGTTGAACGGCATGAGAAAGCAAGGAACAGTGTTGACAGGTAGGTCCAAACCAAGCACGCTAAAATACTTGAGGATCATTGATCTTTTGTTTATCGACTTTCCAACTTTTACTTCTTCGTCTGAATGCTGTTTGTTGTTTGCAGGCTTGGAGGGATGATTAGATCAGTTACATTATGCAATATTGACTGTTTTAGGCCCTCGACAACGGGTTAAGGGAGAAGAAGAGATTGAACTACAGATTGTAACTTTTTTATTTATTTTATTATTCTTTGGCACTATATAATTTGATTGGGGAGTTTTGGGGTTTCAGAAATCTGTATTTCGGCCTTTGGTCTCTCTGAAATAACACGAGATTGTTAATCTGACCAGATTGTATACTGTACATCAGTTTTCTAATATTATTGAGCTCAACAAAGTACTTGTGTCTAATATTATTGAGATTGTTAATATTATTGAGCTCTCTGAATTCTACTGGTGTCTATGAAGCAAAGACGATCTATTTGGCCACATAATCGTATTTGATCTGTAAATATACTGATTTAACATCGGAATTCCAAGGTGATTCAGAAATTTCAGTTTCGCTGTCAAGGTTGGCCCTTGCTCTTGTGCTTGTCAGCTTGTGACATCTATGAATTTAGGTTTGGGCCGTACTTATGAAGAGAGGAAAGGCAGGCTCAATATAAATCCATCAAATTCCATCACAATATCGATGGCGTCTATTGCAAATGTTAGTTAGTTTAGCTTGTAAAGTCGAACATCACTCATGGCAAATGGTACCTAGTTTAGCCTGTAAAGTCAAACCTCACACAAAAGTGTAGCCGTCTATTTGATTGTGATTTATGAACAAATCTGGACACTACACACGTCAAATGAGTTACATGATTGTACTCTAAAAACTTAATAATCCACAAATGTACAAAATATATATGGCGTCAGTATTTCGAAATATTTTCTCAATAAATCTAGTCACTAAACATAGCATAAAGATCATGAACCAAGTACATTTATATTTATATTCAAATCAATTCGTTGGCATGCTCCTTGATGTCAGCTAATTAATCATTATATAGTAGGTCTAGCCTTCTAGGATTAGCAATACATGTAATTAGCGGCCACTAATTAATCGTGATTAGTTTAATTTTCATGACGAAAGAGTTGATACGATAAGCATTATAAATTAGATTAATATATATACATGGTTATGAAGCAAGGGTCTTTCCCTCCTATGATCACGAGGAGCACATTTCGTGGTTACCTTGCATTTGTGTTTTTCATGTTGTCAGCATTGGCGTTTACGAGTAGTTCACATAATTATATTATAGAAGGAAATATTTATAATAAAATCATCAATCACACTGAATTCAAAAAGCCGACAATGTTGAAGAAAATAGACTAGAAAAACATTATGTTTGAATACTTGAATGTTCGTATAAGACCATTTTATATAATCATAGAATGCGTAAGTTTAACTTGTATCCGTAAAATTCTTCCTTTTATTTTCTCCAAACAAAGGTTACGTGACTTACGTCTATAAAAAAAAAATAAAAAGCGTTAGAGCTTTATAGCGTAATATGTGTAGTTTAAACAATAGACAATAGCACAAATCACAAGCTTCTACTCAAGATTAGCATGTTTGTTAGGTGCATTTTTTGTATTGTTTCGACACTCAACCCTAACTTTTATAAAAAAAAAAGTAGTTGTACAATACTACAACATTAGGTAGAGATTAGAGAAAGTAATCAACTTTCCTCCGACAATATGTATTGTCTACATAATTAAATGCACACAAAAACACTTTTTGATTGTTTATGCATGCTATTAATAAGTTACTACTGAGTATGAGTAACATTTACGTAGTGCTACAATATATGATAAATCTAAAATAGAACGTATATTTGTATAGCATTTAGTTTTACTCTAAGACAAGTACTATAGAGTTTGAGTAAGAGTATAAAAAAAACTTAAAGTTGAATAAGATAACGAATTCCTAACATCTTTATACTCCGTATATGATAGCTTATGGCAATATACGAAGACAATAAGATTAAAATATCATCGATAATAATAAGCTAAGACGTCTGCTACTTGCATTTCAATCATCTTACTTGGCACGAGGCCAGTATAACAAAAGGGGAGTGAGATTCGAACTTTATAATAAAAGGGGAGTGAGATTCGAACTTGGGAACCATTGTCCGATCCACGATACCTCTGTCTTAACCACTAGATCAAGACATTTTCAATACAATTGTATCAAATAAAACCCGATTCATTTAATAGCAATGTAATATAAAATCACTCATGGTGTGTTTGGATACAAGGATTTCATTTGAAAATGTAGATTTGAGTCAAATTACACGTTTGAGAAAATTAAAGAATTTGGATTTGAATTTGAAAAAAATCCAACTCCCTATTTCACACATGTATAAACTTGGTATTTACAATTTCTACCCTCATCCTATGTTATTTGCAATTTTGTCATTCACTTTTAATATTTCATCAAAATTTTCAAATAAAATAACGCTTGTCAAAGACTATTTAATTGTATTCTAAAATGGACTCTCTTATCTCGACGATCTAATAAATAAATCCAAGTGGATTGACTACCCAATAAACAAACAAAAATGTGAAACTTTTATGCACTCAAATCAAACATACAATCCCTCAATAATACACAAATTACGTGTCTAACTTTGTTGCTTACGTAAACTCTCCTTCTTATCATCATCTTCTTCTATAAAACCTACTCATCCCCAAATTAATCACTGACATTTATCATCAATCACTGATTTTCAAGCAATCATTCTCAACTTTCTCACTTTAAAATCTTTTGGTTTTTTTGATATTTTATCTGGGTTTTTCATTTTTTGGGTTAATTATAACAAAAATTTGCAATTATTTCTCAAATTTGTAACTAATTTCACTCAAATCCCCAATTTTTTTGAGGAAAGATTACATTTTTACGCTTAAAATCGAATCTTTATCACAATTCAATTAATTTTAGGTTTGTGGGTAGATTTGATTTACACAAATTATTGATATTTTACCATAAAATTGATTAAAAATCACAAAGTTTAAAACTTGATAATAATTTCCACCAAAAAAATGACAGTAATTGGTAGTACAAACCCTAGAAAAGAGAGAAAAACAAAGAAAATGAAGCAAATACCAGACGAAAATGCACCATTATTACCAACAAAAAAGTCAGAAGAATTAGGGTTTGATGAATTTGAAGGAGCATCATTTTCAGGAGCAGTGTTTAATTTATCAACAACAATAGTAGGGGCAGGAATAATGGCATTGCCAGCAACAATGAAGGTTTTAGGACTCGGTTTCGGGGTAATTATGATTGTATTAATGGCGACGTTGTCAGAGAGATCAATTGATATGTTGCTTAAGTTTAGTAGGGCTGGAAAGTCCACTTCTTATGGTGGTGTTATGGAGGATGCCTTTGGAAAGGGTGGTAGGGTTTTGGTCCAACTTAGTGTTTTGGTTAATAACATTGGTGTTCTCATTGTCTATATGATTATTATAGGTATGTGGATTCTAATGTATTTTGGTTTTTGTAGTTTTAGTAAGTTAAAAGACGGTCTTTCATGATGAATTGGTGGACTGACCATTAGTTTATATGCTTTGATTATGGTGCAACTTGGTGTTTTGGTTAATAACATTGGTGTTCTCATTGTCTATATGATTAGGTTTGTGAACTCTAAAATATGTGTTTTTTATAGTTTGGTGGAAAAGACGGTCTTTTATGGTGAATTGTGTAGGACAAGCTATTATAAGACTTATTCATTTAGTTTTGTAGTGGTTTGTATGCTTTGCTTTTGGTGCAACATAGTGTTTTGGGTAATGATGTTGGTTTGCTCATTGTCTATATGATTATTATAGGTATTTGGATTCTAATGTATTTGTTTTTTTATAGGTTTACTAAGTTAAAGACGGTCCTTCATGATGAATTGTAGGACTGGCCATTAGTTTATATGCCTTGATTATGGTGCAACTTGGTGTTTTGGTTAATAACATTGGTGTTCTTATTGTCTATATGATTATTATAGATATGTGGTTTCTAATATTTGAGGTATTTTTAAGTCTTAGAAAAGACGGTCTTTTATGATGAATTGTGTAGGAACATTTGTAAGAGTTACTATGCTTTGGTTTTGGTGCAACTTAGTGTTTTGGTTAATAATGTTGGTGTTCTCATTGTCTATATGATTATTATAGGTATGTGGTTTCTAAAATATGTGGAAGACGGTTTTTTGCAATGAATTGTGTAGGATCATTTATTAGAGTTACTCTTATAGTTTTGTCATTTGTGTTGGTTTATATGCTTTGGATTTTGTGCAACTTAGTGTTTTGGGTAAATGATGTTGGTGTTCTCATTGTCTATATGATTATTATAGGCTTGTGGATTCTAAAATATGTGGTTTATATAGTTTTAGTGAATTTAGAAAAAAGACGGTGTTTTGCAATGAATTGTGTCATTGTGTGAGAGCATTTATACGAGGTAGTCTTATAGTTTTGTGGTGGTTTATATGCTTTGATTTTGGTACAACTTAGGGTTTTGGATAATAATGTTGGTGTGCTCGTTGTTTGTATGATTAGTATAGGTATGTGAAGTTTAGTATCTGTGGTATTTATAGGTTTGTGTTGATGTATATGGTTTGATGTATATGGTTTGAAATGTTCTTGGCTTTTTATTTTGTTTGTTTTGGTTAAGGTTGTGAATTGGCGTTTGGTTTGAAATGTTCTTTTGTATTATGACTGAGTAATGAATTAGTGTTTTATAGAAGTATTAAATTGCGATTGCTGATTTTAAAAATGGTGTTGTAGGAATTTAAGACTGAAATGTAAATGTAAATTGTAAGTTATGTTGAATCCGTCTACAAGTATTTAATGCTGGTAGTTTATAAGAAAAATTGTGTTTTTGGTATAAATTGGAGTGTCGAGGTGAGTGTCAATACTCCCTCACAGAAACTCAAATGAGACTGTTTATTTGTACGACATCGTCTTCCCATGGTATGCAACTCATTCTAGCCTTCTAGGATAGGTACAATAACACGTATGCATACCATAGTCGTACCAATTGCTACTCATTATCATGTCTCGAATCTACTGTTCTGCACTGGTATGGTATTTGAGAGAAAATGAAGAGTTTGAGCAACATAGGTTGTCACTTGTCAGTGGTTCTTTAAAACGGGATTGCTGAGTATAGAATATTAAATTCTGAGGACTATGTTCTAAAAATGGCTTATATGGTTCTTTTTTGAAGGTGATGTACTGTCAGGAACATCTGCCAGTGGAATGCATCATGCTGGTGTGTTGGAAGGTTGGTTTGGAAGTCAGTGGTGGAACGCGAGGCTAGTTGTTCTTCTAATCACAACACTTTGTGTTTTTGCTCCATTGGCTTGCTTTAAGCGTATTGGTAAGTTGTCAGTTTCTTGTTTGGCGTTAATAGCCGCATGCTGTGATTGATATACAAATTTTAATTCTTTTTTATTTGTCATCATCTTGTGGACTTAGAACTGTTTGATGGTGATCCGTTTTACATGGGACGTCATAGTTTAGCCTAATTCAAGTTGCTCACTCATCAATGTACAATCATTGATCATTTGTACTGAGCTGGCCATGTATCCATGATTAGGTTGTCTAGAAACAGTCTTGTTGGACATGATTTTGCAGCAAACTCTGCAGAAAGGAATACAGGAAGCTGTTTTCCAAATGATTCGATTAAATTTAAGCTGCCTTCAATATTAGCGTGTTGGATATAGGACTTGTAATTTTGTTTTCATGTCATTTTTCCGTTTAAGCAATATGATGCGTACATATACATAGTGCTTACTGATAAAGTAATTGTTTGTGTTACAGATTCGTTGAGTTACACATCTGCACTATCAGTTGGGCTAGCCGTTGTGTTTCTTGTGATTATGGCTGGAATTGCTGTTATTAAGCTGTTAAGTGGAACTGTTATGATGCCGAGATTACTCCCTAACATAACGGATATGAGTTCGTTCTGGAATCTCTTCACTGTTGTACCTGTTCTGGTCACAGCTTTCATTTGTCACTACAATGGTATGTCCACTGCTATATTCTTGATGCTCTTAACTTGTGGCGAGTGTAGTTTTGGGTTTAAGAAGCGGTGATATTCTAACTTACTCCGTAAGAGTTAATAGTTGCTCAATAGTGGCTGACGTGCCCAGTCGACTTTAAAATTTTGCAGTTCACACGATTGATAATGAACTTGAGGACTCTACTCAAATCAAAGGAGTAGTTCGCACAGCACTAACTCTCTGTTCATCGGTGTACGTAATGACAAGCTTATTCGGGATCTTTCTGTTTGGAGATGGAACCTTAGACGACGTTCTTGCAAACTTTGATACGGACCTCGGAATACCATATGGTGCTGTGCTGAATGACGCTGTTCGTGTCAGTTATGCAGCACACTTGATGCTTGTTTTCCCCATTGTCTTCTACCCGCTGAGGCAGAACATTGACGGCCTTTGCTTCCCCTCATCAGGTCCTCTTGTTTCTGACAACAAGAGATTTGCTTCGATCACTATTGTGCTTATCTGTGTTATATTCCTGGGAGCATCTTTCATACCAAGCATATGGGACGCTTTCCAATTCACCGGAGCTACGGCGGCAGTTTGTCTCGGTTTCATCTTTCCTGCTTCTATTACTCTAAGGTACCTGTGTTAATTCCTGTTTTTATGTGGAATACTCGTATATACCAATATCATGTTCTATACCCCTCTGGCTTTTTACTACTTACTTCGTTCCTCTCAATTGTATACGTTTTCACTCACGCAAACGTATACAATTCAGTGCAATGCCACAACAAAGTAGATGTGTGTCAAATATCAAATATGAACATATATGACTCAATTTCTCATCTCCTACGTATGTTTCAGGGACCGCTATGGCATTGCCACAACTAGGGAGAAAATGTTGGCTGTTATGATGATTGTCCTTGCAGTGTTCTCAAACGCAGTGGCAATATACAGCGATGCTTACGCACTGTTCAAGAAGAGTGGTGTTCCTCAGTGAAATGTCATTGCCACCTTCTGATGCTGCGTTTGTAATTCTTGCAAGTTCAAGAGTTCGCTTTGCTGTCAAGGTCCCGAGAGGTGCTAGGCGCAAAACCGAACGTTGATTGCCTATTGTGTAAAAATTGAAAGAGTTGCTGTTCTTCCAACTCTTGCAAATGGAGATTATTGTAATATATTATTTGGATGTAATTCGAGATACTGTGACTTTACAGTGTGTACTTTTATACTAAGAACATAAGCAACCATCTGTCGTAAAGTGTTCCATACTGTTATATTGTTCTTATATATGCTCTGTAGATGCGAATCTGAGATATTTCGCTTCATATTTTCGTTTTTGAAGTAGAGAACCAATTCTCATTTATTATTTTTGGCAAAACATCTCTAATGCATTTGAGTAGAACATAAAAAAAAATCATGTCTTTTATGAAAGGATACAAGTTGGTTTGAGCATAGCTTGAGATGATAACTTCCCTCCTACCACTTCCATGTTAAATTTCTATTTTAACCATTTAGCCTAAAACAATTTTTTTTTTTTTTTTTTTTTTTTAGATTCGATAAGAAAATTATTATTCTCAA
>JAUEKU010127356.1:0-12522 GCA_032274805.1 Gypsophila paniculata
GTTTCATCGATGAATATGGGCTGTTACAGGGCGAGTTTAGTAAGTTCGATGATCCCATGTGGTGTGCTGCAGATGTGAATGGTTTAGCTCGGGAAGCTACTGAACTGAAGTGTGACGAAAAACGCGTGTAAATTTTAAACTTCTTATCCCTTTTACGGAGTACTTTTAGTTGAAGAATAAGCTCTTAAGAGGCCCCCAGATGAAGAAAAATTAGTGAAAAGAATTGCGATGACATACTTAGAGCTCATACTTTATGTTACTTGATGAGTTCAAGAATTGTTACCGTTGATCCGGTTATTGATGATGTACGAGTAAATTTTATTAAGCGTCACGTGAAGCAATTTCGTTATTTGTTAATGTTCTCGATACATTGTAGCCGACATATATGAAGCCTTTTGCCTTAGAAATTAGGGTAAGTGTGTTTATCGTTGATAGTAATTTGGGTTGAATCACTCTATATAAATCTTGTATTTCAGATCTTAAGTTTTGTCATCTTTAAAGACATATATTGTCGGTCATCGATACGACTCATCTCCATTCGAGCACTCAAATATACCAATTGGTTCAAACTAATAAAGTTACTCGTATTATTTTGCAATCCATGTCGAAAATGTTGTCTCTGTTTCTTATATTGAATGTTAAAAATCTTTCGAATTTTGAGTGCAAAGTTATTAGTTATTACAAACAGAAGGACTTGCATGTTCACAGAACTAACCCTCTGTTGGGTACAAGTTAAGGAGGCAACATAAGGATTGATGATCTCCTAGATCTTCCACATTTTGTAGGATTGTAATTTCTAAATAACACATACGAAACATAATCCCTTTTCAGTATCGTACCTTTCCATCCAATTCCGAACTTACATAACCGCTTGGTTTATGAGAATATATCAAAAAGAACAATTGAATCATGCCCTTGGCGTATTTGGAAGCTAGCTCATTTTACTCGACGAAGATGAAGGACGTATCTTCTTATGTAAGCATGAGAAGCAACCACTCGGTACATTACAATCATCATTATCACCATCTTCAACGCCTGTAATCTGTGTCATGCTCTTACGTGTTTCCCGTCTCTTCATATCTTCCATTTTCTTCTTTTCGAGCTTGCGAAGCACGTAAATTTCAGCCATGGTTGGACCATACGTTGCCATTTTATCTATGGTAAAGCTTATGAAAGTTGTGAGCAAATCAACAAATGTAAATTCTATTTATAGAGGAATGGGCTTGGGCTCCAAGAAACACACATGGCCCACA
Organism: Gypsophila paniculata; assembly: GCA_032274805.1. NCBI lineage: Eukaryota > Viridiplantae > Streptophyta > Magnoliopsida > Caryophyllales > Caryophyllaceae > Gypsophila > Gypsophila paniculata. The sequence goes on from JAUEKU010127356.1 coordinate 1,254, forward strand.
AAGTTGGCTCGTTTGTGACATTTCAAGTACGGGCCCAGTGACTTTGGCTGTTGAACTTTAAACTGCTTGGTCTCCAAGAATGTTAATTTGTGGTTATTATCTCTGCTTTGGTGTGCTTTTTAGTTTCATTGGATGAATTATGACACATGCGATGACGAGAATAGTTGACTATGGAAGCATAAGACTATAAGAGGCGTAAAGTCACTAGAAGAGCGCCAAAATTGTCTTGTTGAACAGTTACTACATTATACGGAGTACCATTTGTAGGCTGTGGTATTATATCATAAGCAAAACTCGATGAGTTTGATCACCGATGTAGTAACATAGACATCTCCTTTTTTTATTAGTGTATAATGAGTTATAAGGACAATTGATACTCCCTCTATTCCAACTTTATTCTGTGCACTTTCATTTTTAGGCCATTCAACTCCATTATGTGTATTATTATTTTTGTCAATTATTTTTGACTAATAAAGTAACTTTTAGCTAATAAAGCTACTTTTGACTAATAAAGTCATTTCATCTACTTGCAAAGATATTTATCATCATTAATAAAGTTATTTTTCTTCTCACTTCTTACTCTAACACATGTGATAATATCATTTTCTTAATAGATGGCGTACTAATTAGAATTGAACCTAGGTCATGAGTGTCAATCCTCATAACTTTATTAACTAAATTAGTTGAAATTTAAATATTACTAGTTGGAGTGTTATAAAATTAGTTACTCCTTCCATTTAACTCTGTATAAAATACTTTACCTAGATTAAAAAAAATGTTAACAATGATGACGAAATAAGTGGGTCCTGTTTTTTGAACAGATACAAATTCTTAAAAGATATCGTAAATATCACGGTGTAAGTTGATTTCACGTAAGATTTACCGAAAAAACGAGGGGTATAAGAAAAATGAAAAGCGATCACAATTTCCAAAAAAATAAAACGAAAAAGATTAAAGCCAGTAAACTTATTGACTGTGGTCTGTGGAGATCAATTGAACCTGTGAAGATCAATCAATTCATAAATCACCCTACAAACCCAATTACTTAGGTATTTTTAATTGCATCTAAACTAATTAATTTTTGTTCATTAAATTAATTGCATTTAGTCATATTATACAAACATCTCAATTTATGAATATTTTATTTACTGTATGAGAAAAATGTGTACTATCATTATAATGGGTTGTAACTACTAACTAGGATCAATTATATAGGGTGGCAGAGCCAAGATTTAAGTTTAAGAGGGGCAATAATTTTCAAAGGAGCGACGTATTTATTGGAGATTTTTATCAAAAAGTCTAGTTAACACTCGAAAAAAAATCAGTGTTATGGGACGAGCGCCCCTACCAGCCCCCCTAACGCGGCCCATGATACCGTAAAGAAGATGGTTTTTTAGGATTAATTATTTGGTGGTACAATCATATGATCATAAAAATGGTTGAGTTTGAGGAGGAGAATTGTAATGTTAAGGAGGTTGTGGTGAAGAAGAAATCCAATGGAATTAGTAAAAGGGGAAACAAGTGGCGGGCTCGAGCCCGAGACCCGAAGCTAAGGACTGATATTCACTTGGGTTATTACAGCACCCCTGAAGAGGCTGCATTGGCTGTGAAAATGAAAAAGCTCGAGTTCGAGGAGATGTATAAGGATGAGGATTTTAGAGGTCGAGTTAAGGGAGAGAACCCCAAGTTGAAGTGTCATCCTTCGCTTGGGTCGTATAAAACTTGTGAGGAGGCTGCTGTTGTTGCGGAGAGGAAAAGGGCTGAGTTCCGGGGGTTAGAGGAGACGGGTGGTGTGAAGGTGCCGCGTGGTGTTAGGAGAATTAAGTCTGGTAAATGGGTTGCTAGAATTACAGATCCCGTAGCAAGGACTAGAATTTGGGTAGGGACTTACGATACTGTCGATGAAGCTGTTAGGTCGTTGAACAAGAGGAAAGATTTGCTTGTTGCTAAAATGACGAGGGCTGAGTTTGATGGGTCTGAAGTTCGGGACGTGGATAATCCTGGTTATAAAACTAATGATGGTTCAGTTAAGTTTGAGTGTGAACAACAGGGATATGACAGTCCAAGTTCGTTATTGGGTGCAGAGAATTTCAACAACGTTGCAGATAGCAATGACGCGAGATGTGGGGTGCTTGACAGCCCTCCCACTTCAGTTTTTGATGTCGGGAGTTCAAACAGTGCATCTGCGACTGATAAGACCTGCGGTTTGGACTTTGATAGAGCAGTTGGCTTGGGTTTCATCGATGAATATGGGCAGTTACAGGGCGAGTTTAGTAAGTTCGACGATCCCATGTGGTGTGCTGATGATGTAGACAGGATTGCTCCGGGAAACTACTGAACTGAAAAGTGAGTAAGTGACGACGCTTGTTCAAAACAAGCTTGTGAAATTTGAACTTCTTAACTTTTAGTTTAGTTGACGAATTGTGATGATATTCTCAGTCTCGTATTATCAGTTACTTCATGAGTTCAAGAATTGTTATTGTTGATCTAGTTGTTGATGTACGAGTAATTTTGATTGTCTCTATTGAAATTTAACGGCCACAATAAATGTGATGGTAATAATTACAATATTCATGAGCCAATTGAATGACTCATTTATCACACAATTAAATTGTGCATTAATATGAGAGTAATTTTCATATTTAATTGTGAAGTACCCCGAATAAGTTACAATAATATGTGAGAGGTTGATGTGCATTCTCACATATAGTCACATACTCATAAAATCTCTAAGTTAAATCTACCATCGCTATGTGACTTTGGGATTTGGGGCGTGGACACTATATTGGGACAGTAGTAGCTCCGACGGTACAACGACATGGATGTGGGCAGTACGCGAACATAACGATCCTATCGCTTCCACAATGAGGTTTGTCTTATATTTTTCTACAATGGTATCAGAATAAATGTGTTTTTGCTACTTTTCCGTTTAACGTCAATTGTATGTGATTGATTATGTTTGTTCAAAGTATATATTAGCCGATTACATGCGTGTCGTGTTGCTCTTTTTTCATGTATGCATCTGCCACGTTTTCACTCTCCACTTTGACTTATGTCTATGGCGATTCCCATATAACTTACAGTGTAATATGTTTTTTTTTTCGAGCCAATAATCTACCGTTTCAATAGTCTGCTTAACTGCCTACGATAATTGGAACATTGGTTTATATATGCCAAAGATGATATAGAGAAAGGAGGAATGATTAGATAATCAATTGTATTATTAACGTAAATTGTGTGAGGGTTTTACCTCAATATTTATAGGGGACTAGATACATGTTAATGAGATATTTACTTCCTAAAATACAATCTTGTAAATATGGTAATGTACATAATTATATGAGAAGGAATCAATCAAGGAATATATTTGATTTCTTCCTATATCTTATCATGCCCCCGCAAGTTGGACGGGCATGGCATAAGTCCTATCTTGGACAGAAGAAGCTGTAGGCGATGGCGCGATAATGGTTTGATGAGTGCATTGGCTAGTTGGTCGTCATTTGCAACGTGAGAGACGCGTAGATGGCCAGCTTGTACCTTTTCTCTAATGAAGTGATAGTCAAGTGCAAGATGTTTCATTCGTGAGTGGAAGACGGAATTGACCGCAAGACTGGTAGCGTCGTGATTGTCACAGTAGATCGTTGGGGTTGTTGTAGGTATGAGACGGAGTTCACTAAACAGATTTTGTTGCCATACAAGCTTGGCAACTGCATTTGCAATTGATCGATATTTGGTTCCGGTTGATGAACGAGCGACGGTCCGTTATTTCTAGAGATGGGATTTTTGCCAAGGTAGACAATGTATGACCCTGTTGAGATAAAGTCGTCCTTGTCTCCTGCCCAGTCAGAGTCAGAAAAGGCGTGTAAGTTTAAGGTGGAGTTACGGTAAATGTTTAGACCATGGTGTGGTGTGCCTTTGGAGTAGCGTAATAGACGTTTTAGGGCCTGCTAATTGGAAGTAGTTGGTTTGTGCATGAATTGAGATAATTTATTCACAGTGAACGCGATGTCGGGGCGAGTGAGGGAAAGATATCGGAGACTACCGACTAAGGTTCGATAGGTCGTGAGGTTAGTAAGGGGTGCCAAAGTTCAAGGTGAGTGTCACGTTGGGATCGATAGGAGTGTTGACCGGTTTAGCATTGTCCATGTCCGCTTTGTGGAGGATGTCACTGACGTATTTGTGCTGATTGAAAAAGAGGCCATGAGAACAAGGGAGAACCTCCACACCGAGGAAGTATTATAAGCGGCCAAGGTCTTTAAGGGAGAAACGACCGGCGAGTGCGTTAATAAATTGGTCTACAAGACTACGACCATAAGTACCAGTGACAATTATGTCATAGACATACACTAGGACAAATAGGGAGACAGAGCCATGTTTCATGAAGAAGGACGTATCGAATGCCGAATTACTAAAACCATATTAGGTTAGGTAGTGACGAAGCTCGATGTACCAAGCCCTTGGGTTTGTTTAAGGCCATAAATGGCCTTTCGGAGACGACATACGTGAAAGGGCAGGGCCGCGTTGACAAAACCAGGGGGTTGGGCCATGTGTACATCATCATGGAGGGTGCCTTGTAAAAAGGCATCATTAATATCAAGTTGACGGAGGGGATATCCTTTGGTTACAGCAAGAGTGAGCAGAACGCGAACGGTGGCGGGTTTGACGACAGGGCTAAAGGTTTCGTTATATCCCAGTCGTTGATGAAACCCTTTGGCGACGAGGCGAGCTTTATATTTATCGAGTGTGACATCGGGTTTGTACTTAGTGCGAAACACCCATTTGCACCCAATAATATTGTGAGTTGGGGAAGGGGGTACGAGTTCCCATGTGTTGTTGGCAAGCAAGGCCTCAAATTGTGGGACATTGCAGTGTGCCATTTGGGGTCGGCGCGCGCTTGTTTGACTGTATTGGGTTCAGGGTACGTAAGTGTGAGTTGAGCTAACAGATTGAGTCGATCAATAGGTTTAAAATGTTATTAGACGCGCGTGTTCCGTAACGAGGGAACACAATGGGCTGGACAGGGTGTGCGGGGAGCTGCTCACAGTTGGCCGGTTATGGGGAGACTGCGAGCTAGAGGGGTGAGAGGGAGAGGGTGGACCAGTTGAGGGAGAGGGAGCCGGTTCAGCAGATGACGGAGAGGAGATGGGGGAGGATGTTAGGGGAGCGCCGACAGGTAAGAACAGGGGGAATCGGGATAGTGTCAACAGTTGGGGTGGTGGTAGGAAATGAAGCAGCGGAGTTAGGAAGTGTGGGTTTGGTACGAAATGGGTAATGCGAATCAGTATACCGAACGTGACGAGATGGGTATAGGCGATTAGTGCTTGGGTCAAGACACAAAGAGGCATACCGAGAGGGAGAATAGCCAACAAATATACACGAAATTGAGCGATTAACAAGTTTATGGGCGTTGTACGGAAGGAGCCAAGGGTAACAGAGACACCCGAAATTGTGGAGGTGCCTATAGTTCGATAAGGCGCAAAATAGTCTTTGGTATGGGGATTGGTGATTGAGAGTATATGTGGGCATACGATCTATAAGATAGGCTGCAGTTTACAGAGCGTGAGACCAGTAGATGAGGGGAAGAGGGGATTGGTTGAGAAGAGCAAGGCACGTATCGACAATGTGACGATGACGACGCTCAGCATATCCATTATGTTCAGGAGTGTGTGGGGGGGAGGTGAGATGAGAGATGCCATTGGAGGCTAGAAAGAAAGGAAAGTTAATAAATTCGCCCCCATTATTAGAGTACAGAGTTGTAATAGTTGTATGAATTTTTTTTTCGACGAGCGCCTTGAAACGAGTAAAAACGGAGAACATATCAGATTTGAGTTTAAGGGGATACAACCAAACATACTTAGTGTAATGATCAACAAAAATAATATAGTACTTAAAATTATCATAAGACAAAACTAGGATGTCCAAACATCACTAAAAATAACTTCAACGGGACTGGAGGAAACAAGAGATGAAATATGAAACGGTAGTTTGGTGCTCTTTGAAACAGAGCACGCATTACAAACATCATTATTATTGTTTCTAAGACGTAAACTAGATAAAATATTAGCTAAGACAGGAGACGACAAATGTCCAAAACGATGATGATAGTTAGAGGCCGAACGTGCGACAGAGTTGACGATTTTAGAGGTAGAAGATGTCGGCCAGTAGTACACCCCATTACTTGCTGAATCCCAAAGAAGCGCCCGTCCCATGCAAAGGTCCTTCACAAGGAAATAGGAGGGTGAGAAAGTAATCAATACATGATTGTCAGAACAAAATTGGGCTACGGAAATTATGTTCTTATGCATTGATGGAATACATAAAACATTATTGGGAGTGGATTTTGAGGATGGAGAGTGAAGGATAGTGGAGCCAACATGAGTAATACACAAACATGTACCATTACCAATGCCATCGTAAGAAAGTAGGAAGCGAGGTTCTCATGATCCGAAACGACATGATGAGACGCACCGCTATCTAGTAGCCAAGGAGAGCGTGGCACTGTAGTGGTGGTGTTATCTTGCGGCTGGGAATGGTGGTTTGCAGAGGAAGCAAGAAGAATGCAGCTGTCTGGTTGCGGGAGTGTCGGGGAACAGATATGTCGGGGCAAGTTCTTGAAGACATTACAATAAGATAACGTGTGACCAACAATATTACACCACTGGCATCGTCCTTTGAACGGGTTCCGTGGGTTTTGGTTTGGGGTTAGTAGTTTGCTTTTGATAGGGCTAATGCCGGCAGCTACCACGGTGGGTGGCTGCGTTTACAATAGCAGGGTAGTTTGTGGTAGCGAGGGGGTCGACTGTTTTAAGTAGGTGTTCGAGATGGATGAGCTTTTCAAGAAGCTCGGGATATGGCATAACCGTGTCACGGCCAAACTAAATCGAGTCAACAAACCCGTTATAGCGTTGGTCATTTATTCCACCAAGAATACAATCTTGAAAGTCCTCATCTTTGACGGGATCGCCTAACATGGCTAGTTCATCTGTGACAGCTTTTATTTGACTCATGTAGGTGTGCATAGGAGTGCTACCTTTCTTGAAGTTCTTTATTTTGTGATGAAGTACTTAAAGGTGACCCCGTGAAGGCTTAGCATAGGCGGCAAGGATCGCATCCCATGTCGTTTTAGTCGTAGTACATCGTATGATAAGTGGGACAATAGATGGGCCAAGGGTGGTAGCAAGTGCACCATAAACTAGTTTGTCTTGGCGAAACCAAGTATGATATGCCGAATTAGAGGATTCAGTGGACTCAATTGAGTCTTTGTTAGAGTCAGTTTTAGGAGTTTTTATTGTCGTAGGGGGTGGTGAGGGTTCACTAGTTAAGTAGCCACGAAGGCCATAGCCAAGGAGCAAGGATTCGAGTTGCACGCGCCACTGTTGAAAGTTGGGTCCCGTTAATTTCTCAACATTGGACATGTTAAGGAAGAGGAACTGTTTGGAGGGTTCAACGTCATTGGGGATTTGCTGCGCCATGAGGGCAAGGAGGGAAAAAAATCGGCAAGGCTGTCGTGAAGGGGAAGCAAGTAAGCGGCGTGGTGGTTGGAGGGATCAAACAAGGTCTAGGATACCATATAGAGAAAAGAGGAATGATTAGGTAATCAATTGTATTATTAACGTAAATTGTGTGAGGGTTTTACATCAATATTTATAGGGGACTAGATACATATTAATGAGATATTTACTTCCTAAAATACAATGATGTAAATATGGTAATGTATATAATTATATGAGAAGGAATCAATCAAGGAATATATTTGATTTCTTCCGATATCTTATCAGATGATATGTGTGGCGTATCGGTTTTGTGTCTCTGAATATGATGACTGTGAGTCACGTATCCTACAAAAAAGCTATGCCTCAGTGGTGGTGTTTTATCGATGTCGTTTGGCATCCTCGGATCGATAAGTTATATATGGTTGTACATGCGAACAATCTGGATAGATCCATTGTTAACCGTTTTTAACTACATGTGTAAGTCACATGGACAATCTCCGTCGACCGCGTATACGTGTCAATAGCGTTAGACAGAACTGCATTCGAGAGTTTCATAGAAGCATCGGTGATGCCCTTGTCATGACTATGGTGTCATGTTTAAATCTTCTAAGTGAAGAAGATAGGCCAGAGGCCTAGGAGAAGTGGAATGTGACACGTCTTTTTTTTTTTTTTTTTTTTTTTTGTGTTATTGACTATAGCCATTATTCTATACTCTCATTATTATACGGAGTATGTGTCTTGACTATTCCTCCGTGTAAATGTCTGAGTAGATGCATTTTTGTTTCAGCATATTCTTAATTGCGATGTCGTAGTTATAGATCACAACTTATAATTTCTAGTTAAATATTTGTGTGATATATAGTAGTCACAAAATAGACGTTGCCGACAATTTATGAATGAATTTCATATAAAATTGGAGTATGTATCATATGAATATGTTTTATATGAATATATTTCATATAAAATTTGTTTTACATATGTGGTAATTTAAAATCTTAGTGATTTTAATTATTGTAGAGCTTTTTATTAATACGTTTCATATATGTATGTTTGACTTGTAAATAATAAAATATTTGAATAATATTTTATAATGATCTAATCAAATTTAGTTTTGTATGTAAATGTTAAATATCTTAGTGATATTCAATGTTGGGTTAATTAGTTTGACAATTGTATGGGTAAAAGAAATACTCGTACTAATTTTATTGGAGTATAAATTTAGTGTATGCTACTCATATTCAAGTGAGCCCGACTTGTTTTTAAATATATGAGTATGTTTCGTATCGATGTTTTGATCAAATTGTATAATTATGTATTATACACAATGAAATGTGTGGATACCGGGAAAAATCGGGTCCCACTCGACGTTCTGTAAAAAAAGATATTTTCGTTCCGCGCATCGGGTGTAAGTTCGAAAATTGCTAAGGAGGTGTATTTTCTTCAATTCGAAAGGTTAATTTAACGACTTTTGAAAAGAACGATTTAAAAGTTTCAGTTAAGTTTAAAACCTTAAAAATTGTGCGAGGTGCGTTTGGAGTCGCCACCAAATTTAAAGGAATTTGGTACCTATCGTCGTGTCTTAAGCCCTTAAGACACAAATCTTAGAACTTAGGGCACGTCGATACCCCTTCTTCTAAGGCTATGAAACCAAGTCGGGTTCGGGGTAAGGGTACTTTTCGAAGGAAATTCAATTGTTTTAGAAAATCTCTTTAAGAAAAGCCTACGTAAAACGTAGCCGCTACTGGCCAAAAAACGGTTCAGTTTTAATCGATGTTCGGATTAACTCGTCACGTACAGACGCGAAACAGATGAAAAACTAAAGCAGGCCAGAGGGTCGCCAGAGCACTGACTCCCCAGTGAGGGAGGCGACAGTCCACTGGCGATCTGACGTTGACCGTAGTGTTTTGTAAAACCCTCAGATTTGCATATTTAACGAAAATAACGAATGCCGATTTAGCTTAATCGATCCGTATTTAGTCGTGTAAACGCAAAATGGTGAAATTTTGCATAGATTCATTAAAAGTTGAATGTCGATTAATTAATTTTAATGGTCGTTGATTTAGGTGCAACATCGACGGGGTTAAACGGATATGGCATCCGAGTTGCAACGCCTTTTATGAAAGGTTGTCGCGATGTCAATGTTGGGGCGGGTTAATATAACCTTTTTAGTCTAGAACGTCATGTATCGAGAAAGAAGGAAGCTACCTTCTAAGAAGTACGAAATTCGGGACTAAAATGAACGATTTTTGTGTGAGTTTTGAGAGGATTTCTTGTTTTGAGAAAATGTGGATGCGTAAATGAATAATGTGTGTTTAACGCTCGGGGGACGCCTTGTATTTTTAGGCAAAAAAAGTGTGAAACAGGTCGCGGAGTCGCCAGTGCACTGGCGACTCGCAGACTCTTGGATTTTTTTCAACGTGCGAGGATCGTGCTCCTCGTTATGCGTGACGGTTTTGGAACGTGCGTTGTGTGTTTTGACCGAACCGTTGCGCGTGAGTAGTGGGTGGTTGGTGTTCGAATGTGGGATATTTTGTGGGAAAAATGGGCTTTTGGAAAAAGCCCATTTCGATCGAGCCCGGGTTTCGAGCCCCGAATCGAATTTCTACCAAAAGTTATTTTTGTGCGAAATGTTGTTCTGATTTGAGATGTGAAATCATATTTTGTGTTTTGAGTACGAAAAGTCGTCTTTTGGTCAACGGGCATGTTGACTCGGGATTCGGGTTTTGGGCCCGAAAAATTGCTCTTGAGCTTGTTTTGATCGAGAATTCTAAACAAGCTAAGACGTGAACTCGATTATGCATACAAGGTTCCGAACGTCGGATTTTGGGCATTGGGCCCAAATTTAGGAGTTAGGAGGTTTGATTTGAGGCATTTAGGAAAATGAGCTTGTTTTGATGTTTTGGGTTTTGTTTGTGGTGGTGTTGGGCTAAAAATAAGACCAATAAAGTGATGACTGACTCATATTTATTTAAATTAACGAATTCGATAAATTTAATCGCCATTGTTATAATTAAAAATGCTTAAGTTCGATTCATCATCGGGTCAATTTTGGGGGGTACGGATACGGGTATCTGCAAAGTGACGCGTATATCTTAGTGAAATATGTACTACTCTTCTCATTTCAATTTACATACAAGGTTATATCTTTGTGATATTTATTTACGTAAATTTGTTTTACGCGTTAGGAATTGTGTCTTAGTGATATATTTATTTATGCAAAATGAATCTACGTAAAATTTATAAATATCTTAGTGATATTATTTATGTAAATTCGCTTTACATACGAAGTATGATGTTGTATCTTAGTGATATGATGATTTATATTTTGCGTACAAAATTTTATATCTAAGTGATATATTAGTTATCGTAAATTTGATGTACGAAATTGAATATATCTTACTGATATACTCAATGTATAAAAATTAGTTTTACGTAGAAAACTTGAAATCTTAGTGATTACAAGTTATACGCAAAATATATATCTAGGTGATATACCCAATATATGATTGTCGTATTTGCTATTGGAAGTACTAATTTGTTTAGCTACTTTTATGGGTTGAACGAATTTGTTTCATTTTGATGCGTTTTGAGTTGATTAAATTATTGATTTTTCTTGTTTATGTCGTTTGTGATGATTATGAGCTTAGCGAAATTTTCGAACTTATGACATAAATAAAGAAATATTAGTAATTTAATTAAAGACGTGCCTAAAGTCCATTAGTTGCACTTGCGGATGACAAATATTCTTTGGTGATTTGTTTACCACTAGCAAATGA
>JAUEKU010127576.1:0-12515 GCA_032274805.1 Gypsophila paniculata
TCAACTTGTGGGACAGCTGCATCAAGTACACCAACTCTAGTTTTCTCCATACAGTCTTCATGTTTATCCCACTCACTCAAAAACGCCATGTCATCGGAAACACTAGGTTGCAGCGGCAGCTCCGGCAGACCGAGAAAACATTGGCAAGAGTTGTTTCGTTGGATTATTGATGATGGTAGACAATAATATGATGGTTGAATCAATGAATTTGATTCAATTTCATTGTTTTCAGCATCACTGAACATCATGTTTTGAATAACTTGTTTCTCTGCTATTGGTACTTGTGGTGGACTTGCCATTTTTTTTTTCAGCTTGTCAATGTCTAAAATAGCGCGGGAACAACTAACTACTCTGTTTATAAATTTATATACGGGATTCAACCTATCAAATTAAATAACGTATTAATGTTAGTATATATTTTTCTTTTGGATAAGGTTAAGTTATTTGTGTTAGAGTATAAACTATAAAAGACGATTTTGGAACTTCAACCATCAGTTATTTGTGTTGGAGTATGGATTATTTTGGAATTTTAACAATCAGTTGAAATTTTTCATTGAAATAATTTCTCGATATGGTGTTCTAGAGTCAGTATGATCGAGATGTTACTAGTTCAAATCTCACCACTCCTCCCTTCTAATGGAAATATTTGGATTGTATTTTATGTGAAAGAAGTAGAAGTTGAATGAAAACCCAAAAATAGAGAAATTGATACACTCAGACATCCTAAAACCAATTGAAAATAAATAAATAATCATATAGCTTATAAATACTCCCTTCATTCAAGACCAAATGCTACACTTTCTTTTTCGGTCCATTCAAGTCCAAATGCACCATTTCCTTTTTTGGCAAAAAAAATAGACCATATTGTCCTTATTAAAATATGAGAATTACAAATATGCCACTAATTAACAACCACTTGCAACTTTATTAAGATATTAATTAACACCCACTTGCAAATATGCCACTAATTAACACCCACTTGCAACTTTATCAACTCAAGTTATATCCACTTGTGTCCTTAATCACCATGACATCACATTTTTCTTAAAATTTGTGTTTTTACATCATGTGTCATTTGGTCTTGAATGGAGGGAGTATTTGCAATCAAATTATGTCATCATATCAAATTGTATTAAAAGATGCAAGAGATGTAGAAAGACCTATTGGAGTGATAAAAGGTTAGGAAATACACCATCACAAAAGGGTCATGATATAAAATGGTTATAAATAATAAATATGATAAAGTAACAAAGTAAATTAATATTAGTTTCATAGTTTTGCATGATAAAGTGAAAAAAATGATAAATTAATGGTAAAAATGCAAGCGGGTAGGGGCATTTAGTGTAATTAAAGAAAGTAGATAACGATAACTTGGTCGAAAGCATTGCGGAAAAAAGAAAGACAGAGAAGTGGGAAAAAATAAACTTCCCAAAGAAGAAAGTGGGAAGAAATAAAAAAAATTGGAGGCATCAGAGTATTTGATATACTGTTAAACTAAAGGTTGATAAAAAAAAATAATATTATAAATCACATTGTGTAGTACTCCGTCGCATTTAAATATCAACTTATATCGTTAACATTTTTAAAGAATTCCGTTTTTAAATGCTTACAAAATTAGAAAACAAAATCCGTGATGTTTCACGGGGTTGATACTAGTATTACTTAATCAAGTCGGTAATATGCATATTTGGATTTGTCCATTTTGGTGTAAAATAGCATCATACTACTGAAATTAGTTCACTTGTTCCATTAAACTTCCTTAACAAGTTGTTAATGTTCATTACTACTTTTTGTTAGTGCAACTAAACATTCCTTTTGACCACATAGTTTTGTCTTGCATTTGTTGCTTTGTTGTTAAAGCAGGCAGAAAAATAGAAGGCCTAAAACTTTACATGTAAAAAATTCCTTTTTTCTTTTGATAGTGGAACCACCATTAATTTAAAAGTTAAGTTGTATACTTCATAACTTTGAATATATCCACTTATTAGACAACCATGGTATTCTATCTAATCTCACAAACTCAAATCTTTACTTTTTAATCTCATGTGAGATGTGACTAGGCTTCAATCAGATTCGTTTATTTTCGATATGTTTAAACTCGGGCAGGTGATTTCAGGTTGGAGTATATTTTGAATTGTACTCCGTATTTTCATGAAGTTATTTAGGGATGATAATCAATTAGAAGTCATTCTATACATAGGTCAAATCGGTTAAGTCGGGTTAATTCGGAATTTCGGTTTTAAGCATTAAAATTGTCTGAACTGAACTGAAATGACGTAGCTGAATCTAAAAAACATTGCATCTACAGTGTTGTTGCAAAACTCAATAGCAAAAACAGTCCCAATCTCCTCTACATTATGAAGTATGTTCTTAACTTTTGTTAGTGTAATGTATTAGTGGCATTATGAACATCAACACAAGAAAAACAGAAAAGAATGATGGCATTAATATATCCTTGGTTCAGGTTATCTGCATCAACTGTTTACTGTTGCATCCTGAGATCAATCAGAAAAGCAGAACCATTAGAAATCACCAATTGTCGGAAAGACGCCAGTTATAGGCTTCTGGTGAGATTATCCGACTCAGTAATACGTCTTTGAAATCTTCAGAAATAGGTGATTATAGTGTGTTATTGTAAAACTGATTCGCAAGGGACTCACTGTTCAACTGGTCTTGCCATGACCTAAGAAGCCTATGATAACAATAATACAGACAGATTCTTACCGCTTGATGGGAGTCATATTCGACTTATATCACGACCAAAGAGAAGAGTCGTAAGCCAGTTAATAGCTACGTAGATGCGATTTCTCCAGCTTATGACCCGAGTAAGATAAGCAGACCGCCAGATAAACCAGCTTGGGAAACCTTTCAGTGACAAGCCTTTAGCATCCTGCAGGAGATAAACTTTATTCGTGAGAACAGCTCTGAGTAGCTAAGAACGGAATCACAGGTTTGAAGTAAAAATGTATCACCTTGCTTTGTCTAAGGTCTACAAGTGCCTTGTAACTACCAATAGTTGCCATTGACCCGAGATGTCTGTAAACGAAAGGTTCTCCAATATCAACATCTTTGGTGCTGTTAGCGTGTCCTCCACCAGCTTTGGCAACCTTGTTCAAAAGCTTAGCTACGTACTTTCCTTGACGCTCTGCTACCTGTTATAAAAATTTAGAGTCGCCTGTTAGATGAGGACAGCAAGAGGATGAAGTACGTCGAAGATCTTTGGGTTTAGACATCAACGTGACAAACAGTAGTACAAAGGCATGAGTTAATGGACTGTACCTGTGCCAAAGCAGGGAGAACAGGTCTACCAGTGCTCTCAAGAAACCCGGCACAATCACCGATTGCAAACACATCCTGAACAGACGGAACACGTAGCCAGTCATCGATCCCAATCCTGGAAAGCGAGCATTCAACACAGTTTAATAAATGACCGTTCTGAAACGCATAAAAGGAAATACAAGGTAACTGTGACAGTGTGACTAACCTTCCACCAGGTGAATTTGGAAATCCAAGATTCTTCACAAAAGTGGAAGGTCCAACTCCAGTAGACCATACTAACAGCCCATAGGGAACTTCACTGCCGTCACTTAGGATTAACTTGTCAGGCTGAACGTCCTTCACGACTCCACGAACAAGTCGAACTCCTGACTGAAAAATTGTACGCGTATAACTTTTTCACTCCAAGATAGATGTTAAAAGAAGTGCTTGCACAAATCTTAGTAGACTGTAGACCAAAGATGAAATAAGTGCCATCAGATCAAATGTCTCACCTTAGTTAGCTGTTTAACAGCATAGTGTCTGAGGCGGTCATCGAAAGAGGATAAAATTTCATTTGCCTGCACACAAATGTGGATTATTCAGCTCAATAACCTCTACGAATTGACTAGTAAATAGTTATGTTGAATTGCATATACATTGAAAGATCCAGAGCCCCTTGTTCGGAATGAGGAAAGTGAGGAAAGGGAGGCATGTAATTGAAACATAGGAATCAATTTTCAATTCTACAAGGCGAATCAAAATTCTTTCGACATAGAAGAGATATGGAAAGACATCAAAGGTGACAATCGGACCTCAATCAAAGTAACATGAATGTAATCCTTGACATGTGCATATGTCTTATGAACATCCTTCAAAATGAAATCACTAAGCTCGCCACTAAATTCAACTCCGGTAGGACCACCTCCTACCACGACACAATGCAAGAGCCGTTGTTTCTCCTCCTCAGCAATGCCTAAACAAACAAACAAACAAAACCATTATAACTTCAGACAACGAGATCTTCCAATGGACGGACTTAAGGTTAACAGGAAACAGAACATAATCGACAGTCGACACACAGATCGAGTTCCATACCAGGTGTATCAGACAGCATCAAGTTCAAAAGCAACTTCCTACGAATCTCCTGAGCATGATGAACTTCACGAAGAAAGGTAGCGTGTTCGTGCACTCCATTGATTCCGAAGGTAGAGGCTTCAGCCCCAGAAGCAATAATCAGTTTATCATACGACAGTTTAAACTTCCACGGGTCCAACGATTGGGCTCCCTCAGTGATAGTCTCACAATGCACCTACCATCATCATCATCATCATCGTCATTGGTTGACATTACCAACACATACATCACCAAACAAAGCATAAAAACTACCACATGATGACGTGATTATAACCCGTTATATGCGTACAATGGGCTACTTATGACAAAATTTGACAATGACTATTGTGACAGGGTTAAATATTGTCATGACTTAGTCAACAACAGTCATAATAACAACCATAATGGTCACATTTAGCGACAAATAACCTGCTATATACGTACGACAGTCGACAGACTCATCGAAGAATAAAAGACATACCAAATGATCTTGAGCATCGACTTTAGTACAATTAGCAAGAAAGAAAAAAGAACCAGGCTGCTCAGAAATAGCAGGCTGAATTCTACCAATGGGTTCAGCCACGGACCGAAACTCGAGCGTCCCTACACACGTAGACGCCAACAGTGGCGTGAACACCATGTGGTTCCTAGGCGACACGCAAATAACGTCATACGCTTTCGTGTCAATGTCCTTGATCATCCTACACCCGGCCCAACCTGACCCTAGTACCACCACCCTGGGCTTCTCATTGGGCCTTGTTGGGCCCAGCCCAGCGTAATTTGCGCTCGTCGAGAAGTGTTTTAAGAATGTATGTAGTAATGTTGATGATGGTGGTGGTGGTGGTGGTGGTGATGAGGGTAGAAATGGAAAGTGTGTTTTTGGTTTGAGGTGGTTTGTGTATGAGGGTTTAATAAGAAGTGTTCTTAGGAACGACATTTTTGTCGTTATGGTTTTTCTAACGTGTGTTAATAATACTTATCAGGTGATTTGTTTATTTTTCGATTTTGATTGAAGACTTTATAGAAGAGAAGGTGAGGTTGTTACTCCTATAATGTAGGAAGACAACATGGTAGTAAAATATCAACGAATATAAATAGTAGTAGTACAAAGTTGATGTACTTTTTCTTACTGTTTTCTTATTGGATTATTATTGATCATATAAAATGATCAATTGGGGTTAATTTATGGTGTTTTTTAAGTAATTAATTATACGATTGAACGTTGTAGTCATGGATGACGAACGATGGATTACTTGGTGCCAAAGTGAGAAGGTACGACTATGAGTAGACTTGTTAATAAATTGAGTATTCGGGTCAAATACTCAAATATTGCTTATGTTAGATTGTATCGAATTATTTTTGAGTATGTTAAAATCAGGTTAAATTTGATTTGATTGGGGGAATGAGATTAGAATACATACTTTAGATTACAAAATCGATCATGAAAATTTCAGTCATCGACTTAAATCTTTAGCTGGTTTACATTAACATGTATTAGAGCCAACATGCTTAGAAATCATTGACTCAAATGTTATCAAATTCACCATTCTTTCGTTCAAAGTGTAATATTTAGCAACAGATATATAGAGAGTTCCTTCAATTCATGGATTATACATCTGAGGTATTATCTAAATCAATGCTCAAAAACTTAATTATTACTCAAATCCTTCCTAAAAAAACTCAGACAAAATTGCATATGATGTACTACATCAGATGTATAATCTTATTTTCCTGGCTATTGTCCATTGGAATGGTGTGGGAAAATAGGATTACGCATCGGATGCAGTACCTCAAATACTTGAACTTTTGAGTTTTCTTATAAAATTTTTGAGTTTTTATGGGGGTTTATAAACAGAACTCAAAAACTTTACATAAATACTCAAAAACTTTACATAAATGCTCAAAGTCTTGAAATATGATGTATTATATGCGATGTATAATCTTGTTATTGATAATACACCATAATTTTGTGGTCGGATCATATATACTCAGACACAACTACCATATAACAATCGAGACATTTCGTGGACTAACGCAGATTTTGAACTTGACTCATGAGTCATGAGTACTCAAACCCCCTGGTGACTTGAAAAGTTAGCCAAGCAACCGGCATATGACATTGCAAATGAATAAGACATGATACTCGAGTAATAATGGATTAAGAAAAGAAAAATAGCCGAAATGTTGAAAATTTCATTTGGAGATGTTATGTTTAGATCATTCATAAGAAGTAAGAACGAATGAGCTGGCAAAAAAAAAAAAAAAAAAAAAAGAACAAATGGAAAATACAAAGTGGTACTAGTAGTAATATAATTTTAACAGTTTTAGGATGTAGCATCACACAAAATGTGTTCTAAGATTGTATAGGAAATAATCACTGTTATGTTTGAGAGATGCCCAAGAATGAAATGATCTCACATGAGGCTTACCGTAAATTTTAGACTGTATAACCACCATTTGTAGTGAGCATGAAAAAGATCAAATGAATCCACTATACCTTTTCATTGCTTAAAACTTAAAAGATTACATAAGAAAACTGGTTATTTCTCGTCTTATATGATTACAATTACAACAGAACAAACTTCCTACAAAATTATAGCGGGGAGAAAATCCCAAAAAATCGATGTCAGGTATTTGAGTGTCATGATTGTCTGGTATTGCACCACATTCCGTGTATAATAAGTCGCAACATCTCCTCTCAAAAGCTCGAGAAACAAGACGCGTAAATGAAATGATATGTCACCTTATATGCAGCAAAATTATAAACTCACACGGATTGAACCATCCAGCTAGAGAAGATCTCGTGGTCTTTTCTCATCCACGCGGAAAAGCACAGGCATAAAAATCATCAATGCTGACGTTTAAAAAAATATTTCCTTCAAAATCAGGAGAACCAACATGACGAAGCACATTATGATGAGAACTGTTGCACATTTCACCATACCACCACGTCTCTGAGTTCTTTCGGCCTGCAAATCCAACAAAAAGATATGAGCGACAATAGTTGATTACAGGTCAGCGCCAGAACTTGAAATTAACCATTAGGAGAGATGACCTTCTGAAGTTGTTTCAGGCCTGCATCAACTGACGAGGCTACATGCTGAATGTTGTAGTCTATCCGATCAACAATTGTACCCTACATTTAAGCAAATAAGTCCACTAAATTAATTCTCAGATTTCGGCCCCCTGACTTAAGAAATACTCGTAAGAAGAGTTATACATAGCTGCTAACCTGATCTATCACTAATACCGAGAGGTCCTTCATGATCTGAGCGAGCTCATTGACTGATTCCGCAACCTGTTCAAACATAAAAAAAATGATTAATCTAGATGGCTACGTAGAAATAATTACTGGTCAAAAGGAGAAAAACGGACGTACAAACACATGTTTTACTCTTTCGACAAACTCTGTGTTGCTGCAGGGAGAAGGTTACGTACATTTGAGCAAGAGCTAATTAAGATGATTTGTCTCATAGTGACTTTGGTGCATGAATCTTAGAATCCAGGATGATTCAGCTTCATGTGTAAATGGATATAATGTCAACTATATTTTTATTCAAACAAAGACGGGAGCCTTTCAGTCTTAAGTGTGTTGCATTTCGCTTTTCGCGCAAGTATTTACTGATATAATCCTTTGTCAGATTCCCTCCATTACTGACTGAAAAATATTCAGTGGGTGTAAAATTCATACGGTGTAAAAGATACCGAGTAAGATAATAGCTGGTAAGAATCTGTTAAGAATATACTTACTGTCGAGTTGATTTTGATAGCCTAATTGAGCTAGAATGTATTTCCACTTTCAAAGAGTCAATATAGGAGTATGATATTAAGTTCTATAAGAAAATGATTCCATTTCAATAAGCGTGCAAAGATGAGAAACTATAAATGACAAAAACTCGGGATGGGGAATATATATTGCAAACTGCACCATACGCTCATAGCTATTTACGCAGTACTAGTAGCATTATTACCTGCTGGATTTCTTTTTCCCTTTCAACTGTCAACGCCTCGCTCTTCTTTATTCTAGCAAGCTGATGATCGTTAAACACCTAAAGAGAAGGGCAGTACACCATCAGAAGGTGAATACAAACTCCATTTATAGAAACATGATCTGCTCTCAGAATCGTAAAAAGCAGGGAAAAAGAATTAAGGGACTTTGCAAACAGCTGGCCCTACATGGGAGAGCTATTTTGCTGAACGATTATATGCCCTTTTACTTAATTATCGAATCAAACATACAGCTTAAGGGTGTAAGGGACAATGATTTATGGAGTACAAAAGAACAATTTACGGAGTACACATTTGACTACACCAATGATATTCCTTTGATACTAAAGTACCACATTCTCCAAGAATAAACATCTCAAGAAGGCAGAAAAGGAAAGAGGATCAAATCTCAGTACCGGCTCATCTAGGTCATCATCTTCTACTTTGGATCTGCTTCCATTAATATTTATTTCCAAGTCTACTCCATCTGCGCCCTAGAAGACCAAAGGAAACACGTTAAACAGCTGATGAACAGATGACACAAACAGATTCAAAAAAATACCACATTAACATGCTCATAACTCCAGTATTTCCAGATTCACATAGATCTTACAAGGAGTAAGGTAAAACAGAGATTGTCGCGCCAACCTCTTTTTGCAGTTGAAGGCGCTTTAGATAAGTAGATTGTTTCTTCCGAAGCTCCATCGACAAGCTTTGCAGGTCAGTCGCCAATGAACGCTAAAATAGAAACATCCAAACTTTAACTAAATCAAGATATATATCATGGATAATTAACCACTTGTTAAAACAAGAGCAATATGTGAGCAATTCTTCAAGGGCATAGGGGAGAAAAAGCATTGTAACTGAGAGAGTGATTTCAGAAAGCAGGATATGCTTGCAAAATGGTACGATATGATGATTATGAACAATGAAGCGATGAAATGAACTAATGAAGTAAACCATCTTAATTCTCTTATTGAGAGTACACTATTTGAAAAGCAAACATGAATTCCGAACCCTTAAAACGGACAGCAAACATATTTCTCGACACAAAAAAAAAGTGGCCCAAATCTAAGATCAACCTCCACAATGATGATCATGATCAAATCACAGGTGGAGCTCGTACATATGCATAACAACATTCATTGCACAATCTTGTGTCTGAGCCGAACAAACGTATCGTCTAGTCTGACATTGTTTCAGTGTTATACCTGCACATTTTTCCTGACATTTGAGTCCTCTGAAGGTCCAGCGGCAGATAATCTTTGGAGTTGCTTCTCCGATCTCCTAATTAAACCAGTTATTTCATTTGTGAGGAGCTCTATTCGGCGTTGATCTTCCTTACCATCTCCAAATGATGGCATTAATGCTTTAGCATGGGCCTTGGTCAGCTCAGCCATCTTGGAACGTGCACGATGAACATTTGATGCCACGTCTTCAGAAACATCTACCCAGGCTGGCGGTAAAGTCACTGTTGTTGCACCCTGACTGCACCAACGCAGAATATTTAGTTTGCTTGAGAAGATTGGAAGAGCATGGTTTTCAGAGGGAGGGGAGAGATGGTTTCTAACTTATACTCTAGCTTGTTCAGCTTATCAAGGAAGCGGTTACAGCAAGAACTGAAAAGGTGTGACTTTATGAATTAGACAATCATACCAAGGAGTTAATAACTTGTGACTAGTAAAACAACAACTTTTCAGAAAGACTCTGCGTATTTCTCCATTCATACATCGAAGACACCAAGAATTATGAAGTATGATATTTAATTTTGAAAGCAAAATTCAAATGAACAGATTCGTCATAACTATTTTATTATGCTAGCAGAACACAAATTCTCCAAGTACTTTGCTAACAGACGCACGAGTTATTGAAGAAAACACTTTGATCAAGCCACTTTCAAGGTTAGAACCTACAAATTCAACATTTCCAATTGATACGATATATAAGTCTCATTAGATGGATGAAAATATAAAAAACTAGCAAATGTAGACCATTGGATGAAACTTAAGGAGTAAATATGTTCCCTTAATAAAAAAAATCAGCACTATTTTAGGAAATGGAGATGATCCATTCGCCAGTAAATGACTACCCAGTGTTCCTTTTCATGTTGATCCTAGCATATAGCTCACATTTCAACTTTAGCTTTCAAGTTTTTCCGAGATTTGTAAATTCGTCGGAAATTAAACAAGATATTCTTCTATGTACACATTCACACAAGCTACTCTCTCTCTAAATTTGCTTGCTTTCATTTGAGGAGTCAATATTTATACAAATCCAAGCAACCACAACAAATCATCTTTCAGTAAACCTTTCTTCACAAGTAATCAAGCACAATAAGCAACACATTGTCGTCGTTTGTTCGAAACTCAACCCTAGTTCGCGAAATTCAGCTCAAATCAATACCACACGATACCTACATTGCCTTCACAAATCATCAAATCAACAATCTCAAGCAAAACACAATAAAATCAACAACTTTTCATCCTCAAATTCAACATATGTAGATCCAACACGAACACGAAACCACGAAAAAGCTCACTCAAAATTAAAGTACAAACAAAACAAGCAACACAATATCGTCATTCATCCAAAAGTCGACCTAATTCTCGAAATTCAGCTCAAATTAATGCCACATCATACCTACATTGCCTTCACAAATCATCAAATCAACAATCTCAAACAAATTACAACAAAATCAACAACTTCTCATCCTCAAATTCAACAATGTAGATCCAACACGAACACAAAACCGCGGAAATAAGCAACACATTGTCATCATTCATCCAAAAATCAACTTAATTCTCGAAATTCAGCTCAAATCACTGCCACATGATACCTACATTGCCTTCAAAAATCATCAAATCAACAATCTCGAACAAAACACAACAAATACAACAAAAACAACAATTTCTGAGCTCTGATCCTCAAATTCAACAATGTAGATCCAGCACAAACACGAAAACCGCGAAAAACTCACGACAAAATCAAAATTACACAAACCTAGACGACGCGGCGAAATCGTCGGTACTAAGAGGAGCATAAGATCGACGAATCAACGACGTGGCAGCTAATTCAATACTACTATTCGTCGACAACGACGACGACGACGACGTCGGTGCACGCACACTCTTCAATGCATCCCTGTGTTTCTTGAACAATATCGTTCGATTTCTCGTCGCCATTGTTGCACCTCACAACAACAACATCAACAACAACGATGACGACGATGATGACGTCGACGATGATGATGATGATGTCAAATTAATGTGATTTGATGATGATGATGATGATACGGTGAGAGTGTGACCGGAGAATGTTTTCCGGCGATGTACGGACGTCGGAAATTGTGCCGGAGAAGTGAAATTAGGGTTAATTTGGGGATTTTTTTTGTTGTGTGTGTGTGTGTTTTATGGTGAATTTGTTGTGTGTTCATGTCATGAGCAATCGACTACGATTTGTGATCATATGATTTTTTTTGGTACAAGTAATGTACGTGATCGTAAATTAATCGTTTTTATTTTAGTATTATTACAAAATAAAAATTTGTATTCCTTTCGTTTTGGTTTTTTATTTGTTTATCTAAGGTGAGAAACAACGATAAGTGAATAATAATGAATTGAAAGTTAAAATTACTAGTATTATTCATTAATACATTTCGAGTAAATAAATGAATGATACATTAAAAATTAAATAAATAGGTTTCATTAAAAAAGTTTGTATTTTGTATGTAATAAAATGATCAAATTATTGTTTATTTTTAAAATGCGGAGTAAATAAATGATAAATTAAAAATGTTTTAGTACGTCGTAAGCGAATGATGTATGTTTAGATAATAGATTATTAATTTTAGGGAAAATTTGTGATTACTCCCTTATAAATATATTTTTTCTAAAATTGCTCCCAAAGTTCATTTTTTGTCAAATAAAAGTGGAATATTTCAGCTTATTTTAGGGTATTTTGTCAAACACCACCTTATAAAAAAGTGTTTTGTGAAATATCACCTTTAATAAATTTTTTTGTTTTAAAGTACCTTAAAAAAAAATAATTGTAAAACAGTACCAAATGGTCGAAAACTGGCGTTTATTGAAAAAAACTCCGGCCATATTATGTTCACATGTGCATCTTTATTTTCCCTCCCTAATTTCCCTCCAATTCTT
>JAUEKU010127797.1:0-12512 GCA_032274805.1 Gypsophila paniculata
ACTTTTTATAGGTTGAGAGGAAAGTTTATAATTTGTACATGGGGTTTTTTATTAGGGTTGGGAAGACTATGGTCCATGACTAATGCCCCCTTGTTTCTATATATAACGTCTAAGTTGTAAGAGTGGTACTGTACTCTACTCACCGATGATGATAATAATAATAATAATAATAATAATAATAATAATAATAATAATAATAATAGGTTTGTCAGATGCTAGTTAAAATTAAGATCATTTGCTAATTGGAGATTGACTTTTTTTGCCTATAACTTACGTTTGACAGTGTTTAATAAAAAGTACTCTATATAAAGTTTCAGATATTTATGTTTCAATTAAAAAATATTAGGTAGTCGCTTAACAAATAACAAAAAAAAACCCTAGTATTTAATGTGTTCAAAGAGCACGCGATAATTGCTTATAAATTATTTGAAAATTGTTTTTTCTTTTGGGTTTTTGTTTTCTCCGGTAAAACATAATTTATATGGTATACTCTGTATTTTTTTTATATTGAAGCCATTGAAATTCAACTATTATCAATGCACGCAAAATATATATATTCTAGATAAATTCTAAAATAAGAGCGTATTAATTCTGCATGAGACGTTTTTACATTAGAATCACTCGATTTGATGGTTCGTGAATACATGTAAAAAAAAAAACAAAAAACTTAAAAGCACGTATTATGATAAGAAATTTTTTTCATTTACGTAATTTTTAATACAATTATATATTCAATATAAAAGGAATAATAATATAAAATATATATAATGCCATTCAATCACTACAAAACCACGTATGTACACTCAAATAGTAATAAAATAAGCAATAAATCTTAAATTAGACGATTTTCGACGAGTTCCGAAATACCAATATATCATTATCTTTTGTACATTAATCACCTATTTGCATTATCATTTATTATCGATCTTTCAGTTTAAAATTAAAGGACAATATTGTAATACCGTCTCATGTGTAAGACGAACAATAAAATTATTCAAATAAATGGTATAAAGCTATTATTTTTATACTTTAACAACCGACAGAGTATTTGATTTTAGGCAAATTCTAAAATAAAATTGTCTCATGCGTGAGACGGTCAATACAATTCGTCGGCAGCTCATTTAATCTCATGATAAATAAGGTGCTGAGTACTTCTATTGGTAGTAAAATTACTATTAATTTTATAATGTAAGACGATGTTAAAGAATTTATCTAATACGGAGTAATAAATTGCTGTCTATGTAGAAAATATACCGTCAAAATAATTAATGAAATGTAGAAGAGAATGAAGAGTGAGCAAGTAATAAGGTGACATGGAGAAGAGAAGATAGTGTTTTTATGGGAGTAAAAAAAAGAGTCAAAAGGAGACAGCAAATTGCATTAACTCCTTTAAATTTGGTTCGCAAAAAGTCAGCTTTGTTATTTGCCACACCGAACCGCGTGGCATTCAATTTTTTCTCGTCTCTTTAATTTTTCTTGTCCTTTTTTTATTTTATTTATGCGAGTAAGTATTTAATTAAATATAATAAAGTAGAGTTTTCTTTTACTATGCATAAACTAACCCTAGATTTACTATCATATTAATGATATTATTAATGTATGTTGACTTCATGAGGTTCTAGTAGCATTTGAAATGTAAGCTGTAAGAAAGATGGTTTTATAATCTCAAATTGTAAAATTTGTAATAAGATGAACTTTATATTATACGGAGTATTAGAGTATGGAAAATGTAATTAGTCTAGAGTTAAAAAAAATACGCTATTTATAATAGAGAATTGTATTTTTGAGAGACTTAGTGGTCTTTAAATCAACGCATGCATTTAACCTAAATACATAGGCATGTAAGAATATGATGGAAAAATATTCTTCGTTTTATAAAGATATAGAGTTTTAGAATATGGCTGCGATACGTTGGATTGGTATGATCCAACACGGTCTAAGTATCAATGTGATTTAAGCATAATACCATTAATGAATAAACGTAACGCACTATAAGTCGTTCGTCGAGTTTCGATCATTTCAAATTTTAAGATTTACAATTTAGCTTGGGTGGACCGTTCGCACGACATAACGATATAATAATACTTGCATTTTTCATGATTAAAATACAACACAAAGCCTTTAAAATAAGGTGACATGACTAACATCACGACAATCTTTCAATACTATACACAAATCGTCATAAAATTGTACGGAGTATGTAGGAAGGTGGTATTTTGTTAAGAGTTTACCTTTAGATAGTTTTAAGCAAATAAGATCCTCAAAACATAAGATTTTATCTAAGGTTGAGGACTTGAGGTCACGTAACAGTTTTTGGAATCATAAAGTTGTGGGATAAATTAAATTGGGATTATAAGCACCCTGCATAGCCATTTTGTTTGGATCGGGTTCAGAGTGATAGTGTCTGTTTATACCTTCACCATCAACATTCAAATTTAATTCGAGACGTGAACTAACTTGGCCCTAGAGCATGGTAGTATATAAGAAAATACTTATACGGAGTATTACTTTGTGATATTTAATTTTATGTTTATAATAGTACAACACTACATTTTTTATATCGAGTACTTCGTAATAATAATTAAGTGACGTATAAATGAATTATACTACATATCAAAAAGTCTTGAGTCAACAAATGGACGATATTCAGTATTTAATAAACCATCTAGCGAAAATAATTAAAGATGAACTAACTTTATCGATTACAATGTTGTTTTAGTTTTATGGGTTTTTCCCATGTGTACCCCTGTGTTTTAGGCTTTTCCCACGTATACCCTTTCGTGTTTTAAATTCCCACGTATACCCCTAAACTCTATTACTTAACTCCAAACGTGACCTAATCTCATTTAAATGTTAACCCTTCATTAATTATTTGACTATTTTGACTTTGCTTGACTATTTTGACATCATCGTATTTACGGAAAATATCAAGATAAGGCAAGCAAATGAAGAAGACGGAGTTTCAAGCTCTAAGGATAGCAAAGAAGGTTTAATTAGCTGGAAGAAACATTTGAAGGATTTGGTTTATTTGTTAAAATTTGCTGTGAAATTAAATATGATGATGTCAAAATAGTCAAGCAAAGTCAAATAATTAACGGAGGATTAACGTTTAAATGAGATTAGGTCACTTTTGGAGTTAAGTAATAGAGTTTAAGGGTATACGTGAAAATTTAAAATACGAAGAGGTATACATGGGAAAAGCCTAAAACACAAAGGTACACATGGGAAAAACCCAAATTTAATTAACACAAAATCTCATATAAGACCGGGTATGTAAATGATCGTTCTATAAGACTACCCTTTAATTAAGAATTCTAGAAGTACTGTGACATAGTGTATATTAATAAATAATCATGTTTACATATGTTTAGAAATTTTGGGAAAAAAAATCGGATAATATATCACTATCCTAAAGACCTAAAGTCTTGTGATGCGAGTAATAATATGGCCGCCCTTGACTCATAAAAATGAGTACGTAAGTTTGTGTTAGTTGATCCACACCTCTTGTTCTATTCGTTTGGACTTAATTTTGCTGATTTGGTCTAAGCTAAACAGAATTGAAATTAATGAAACTTATTTCAGTATAAATTTGTGAAAAAAATATCTTAATAAAACCGAATTGAACTGAATGGACCTAAAATTAAGTCCAAAAGAACGAGATCTAAGGCCTTGTTCTTTTGGACTTAATTTTTCTGAACTGAACTGAAATTAATATTACAATATAAATTTGTGAAAAAAATATCTTAATGAAACTTATCTGAATTGAACTGAACTGAACGGACCTGAAATTAAGTCCAAAAGAACAGGGCCTAAGTCTTAGCATAGAGTATTTCTAAACAACTCTTCTTTCATAAACAATCTACCTTTGATCCAAAAAAAAAAAAAAAAAAAAAAATCTAATCTACCTATACACAAGCATTGTTATGGCCGATAATTTCTGATAGTTTCTTTAATACTCGTAGTCTTTTATTTTTCTCACACTTAAAGTAAAATATTGCTTCGTATATACATATCTTGAACAAGTGGACCAAATAAATTATATGCGGAGTAAGGAGTAATATTAAATTGATTGTGGAAGTAGAGGGATGAAGAGACCGGGCGAAAGAGACCGCCTATAACAATGTTCATCTATCATTATTCTATCTATTTAATCTATCTACTTGATACAAAATTGCTAATATGGCACCACATTCGATTTACCTATATCAACAGCAGACCACGCTGATTTTGCAAAATTGTAGCAACCATAACAAAACGTACAAATATGAAGCTCATGGTATTCGATTTCTTATATGAAAAGTTATTTTGAGTTGGGCTGTTGTCATCCAGTTCGACTCAATAAGATCGGTCCAACTCGCCCAATACTCGACCCACTCAACATTGGCAATGTAGCAAAATCAGACGTTATTAACCCAGTCCGATCCAACATGCAACTCGAATATGAGAACACCTCACGTAGTTGAAAACGACTAGGCGAAAACCCATCCCAATTAAGCCTCAATTAACTGATTGAAGGTAAAGCAATATACTCAGTATGAGATATGCAAGGTTTCTAATTGTATTATGCGAAAGTATAGAAGTAAAATGTTTAGACAAGCGAAAGTATAATAGATACTCCGTAGATAATTATGGAGTATCTGAACAAGGCAATAAATATGCCTTGTATACACCAAACTACAAAGTAAAAGTCTGCATAGAATCGAACAAGTAAATTCGATTACCTTCTCAACAAATTGTGTGGTAGCTAGCGCGTCTTCTGAACTGCTCATGGTCGTAAACGCATATCTGCTGTATCAAATCATTTAATGTTCCCGTTTGATGCTGCTAAGTTGACTGATTCAGTAATGTATTTATGAGGCGTTTTAATCGTTCATGTTTGGGGAAGGGGGTTTCGAAGAGGAAAACAAGACTCGGGAGCAATGGCAGTTCCTTGTTACTATTGCTTTGATTTAGGGCGTCAAAGCTCCGTCGAAAGCCCCCGCCTCCCTATTGTCATTGTGAAGCGGATTGGCCATAAAGCATACAAATCTCTGCGGCTCTGTGGTGTCTCCTCCAATTCTAACACCATGCAGTTGTTTTATAACGCGTTTTACGAGATCAGTTCAGCTCAACTAACCATGATGCACACGAGAAGGCTAACAACAAAAAGAGCGAGTTCTCAACAAAAAGAAAAAATATCTATCCTTTACGACAGCTGTACAACGTATAACGACCTTAAAATGCAGATGCACAATATTTGTTGCTACGACTATCAAATAAGATAAAAGATATTGTGAAGACGTTATACGGTATATAATGATCTTACGCTATAGGTATATGGTCCCTAATATTATAGGAGGAAATTATTAAGGTGACAGCTAGGTGTGCATGAATTTGGCACAACTAAATGTTGCATAATTGTGTGTCCTCTCAACAGAAAACAGCACACATAGGTTTTCAAATACTTGTGTGAGCTGAGATGGTCATTGAAGATGAGTCATCTAGTAGATAAGCCTTCATTATCATCCACTGTTTTTGTGAACCAACCTTAGGAATTGTACTACCAACCAAGAATACTAAGCTTTTGGCTGTTTTCTAGATCTGGAGGCCTATATTTAATCAGAGTAAGCATGAACGGGTAAAGCCGAGCGTTGGTTAATTTTGTGTAAAATCATTATAAACGAACGACTAAAGTACTAGTGCATTCTATTTACTACTCCGTAGTACTTTAGTTTTGTTTATAATGATCTTATGCGAAATTAACTAACACTCGACTTGACCAGGTCATATTTACCCTACTTAAATCAATCTATAACTGCTAGTACGATAATTCACCAACTTTCACTTACGGTCATTATTAATCTAACATGAAAGAAGAACGATCCTGGATAGATGATATACATTCCACATTAAAGACTTGTTTGGAGTGTTTCTCTAGCTAAGGTTTGTGTAAGGTTACTAAGATTGCTTGCTCGAACCGAAGCAGTTTTATCAAGTCTACCTAATCGGCTCCTGAATATAGAGTAATTGACATAAATGACTAAGAATAATATGTCCAACAAATGAGTCACCATGGACATTTAGCACTATATAACGATTGAATTCTAGGTGCTCTTCTTGGATCACGATTCCAAACACTCTCAATGAGACACCCAAATACTAATTCTATTTCGATTTTTATTCCAACCGATTGTTATTTTTGTTTGAAATATCGTTCACCTAAAAAAAGCAACAGATGATAATTGATCGAAACAGAAGAAGTAAACACTTGTGACTTTCAAAACCATGTGATCGAACAGGGAAGTAAGTTGGCAAATGGCAACAGCAGTGAAAATAGCATTTTTTGTGGAAACCACAAGTGTTTTGATTTTCTTACAGCCACAAGATTTATGGTTGATCCAAAATAAACAAACCACAATCAAAAAAATAGACCTAATTTGCCCGAGTTATAGCTTCCACATATATATGCATGTGAATGAAGAAAAAACATGCACATCATAAGAAACAAAAAATTGCTATTTGTGACTTTTCTGTGGGTTTAGAATGATTGTGGCGAAAATCAATTTACAGAGAAATTGGGGTCGGAAAATGATCATGTTCAACTGTCGGTGCTTGGCAGTTAATACAACGACATAAATGGGATTGAGGGATCGATTCTCTAACTTAAAAGAACCTCATTATTCATATACTCAAATGACGACATCTATACTAATGCAAGGATTATGAAGCGAAAGAACATAATTATTTAAATAATTGAATGAACGTCAAATATATTTCATTTATATTTCCATATTCAAAATGGTAAATATGACATAATGACAAAGTAATTGGAACACGAGTAATTCCCTAGTTTTCGGTTGCTAAGATTCAAAAGCTTTTACCCAATTCATTAAAGTCTTCAAAACACACTATTTTAATGCGGAGTACAAAATATCATGACCAAAAATCTGTCTCGAATGTGATCGGGGTGGTAAAAACCTCTTGAAAATTGAAATTATTCAAAAGTGGGGGTTAAACAAGTTTCTGCAGATGAATGTTAATAAAAAATGATACAAAATGATTTTAATCCTTTCAAACAAGAGGACCACTATGACAATAATGCTTTAAAAAAAAAAAGCATAGAATTTTGGCAGTACCTTCTTTACTTCAAACTTGAACAAGGCAGAATAAACCACGTTCACAAATGCAGATCAACAATCAA
Source organism: Gypsophila paniculata (assembly GCA_032274805.1). Lineage (NCBI taxonomy): Eukaryota > Viridiplantae > Streptophyta > Magnoliopsida > Caryophyllales > Caryophyllaceae > Gypsophila > Gypsophila paniculata. Next base: position 7,181 of record JAUEKU010127797.1, read on the forward strand.
AGAAGAGTAGCTGCACACGTTGAGTATACGTCCGCTGCACATGACCAATTTCCTGCAGTAAAAAGAAAATCAACGGTAACAAATGGTCATTTTTACGTACTTTACTACGACAACAATATACTGAGAGTGTCTGAAGGACTCTAGCAACTAGCTTGATAAAAAGGGTCGGATGTATAAAGCCGTACTCGAAAAAATGTTTTCAGATAGCTCAAAATAAAGATTGCATCAAACATCACATCGAATAATTGATACGTCATAAGAATAATTTAAAACTAGCAATGAAAGTTCAATTCAAACATTAACTATGCACATCAATTAATCAATACTTCACTTTGATATTGTGTTCAACACTCGACATCATACTAACACTTAAAATTTTATTTTAAACTAAAAACCTACTCCGTAATATATTTTCACAAAATGTTTGTATCCTAAACTTTGACACTGTATACTATCCGACACAAATTTTTTATTCGAATCAGCCAAAAATAAAATTTTACACCATGCAAAAAATGAAATTTTAATGAGCCTCTCGTAACTCATGCCAGAACAACTTGTGGGACAATGATCTAGTCAGCAAAGCGTGGCTATTGAAATTTCAGATCCAAGAAGTTATGATAAAGGATAGGCTGACTAATCTTCATTCTCTTACTTTACCCTTAAACAAAGGTGCCCTTCACCTATAAATAAGGCACCCTATCCTTTATTCCTCATCAATCATTCAATCTTTTATCCACTATTTTCATATCCAATACAACTACAACGACGACGACGACAAAATCAAAATGACGGTAACCATACGCTCTTTTAATTCTTTGGCTACCCATAGAATTCTCGACGGCATAAAATCTAGGGAGGATTTCTCTAGCCTAATATGTTTTGCACGAATTAGACCGTCAGGTCGTGTTCGTGCAATCAATCTAAAGCAAGAAGCACACTTCACCCCAGGAAAAACTCCAGTCTTGGAAGGAAGGGGTAATGAAAAATGGGAGAAGTTTCATGAGTTGGCAGCTCATCACACAAGTGAAACAAGGGTGCCCGTGTACGTGATGCTGCCGTTAGACACGGTGTCGTGTAGTGGCAGTCTGAACAAACCACGTGCAATGAACGCCAGTCTGATGGCATTAAAAAGTGCAGGGGTTGAGGGAGTCATGGTAGATGTCTGGTGGGGTTTGGTCGAGAAAGACGGGCCCTTAAAGTACAACTGGGAAGGCTATGTCGAGCTTGTAAATATGGTGCAGAGGCATGGTTTAAAGCTCCAAGTAGTCATGTCTTTCCACCAGTGTGGAGGAAATGTAGGAGACTCTTGCAGGTAACAAAATAAACGCAGCTTAATTCAACATTTACTACATTTATTTTAATGTTTCTGACATCTTAGGCTAATTATATTTTATATTTATAAATTGCAGCATTCCTCTCCCGCCATGGGTACTAGAAGAAATCAGCAAGAATCCCGACCTCGTCTACACAGACAAATCGGGCAGAAGGAATCCAGAGTACATCTCCTTAGGCTGTGATTCGCTACCCGTGCTCAGAGGAAGAACACCCATCCAAGTCTACTCCGACTTCATGAGAAACTTCCGCGACAGATTCAGAGACTACCTGGGTACAGCAATTGTGGTAAGTCTAAAAAATGCCTCGACTTTTCCATGTTCTGAAAAACAGCAAATTCACCAGAAGCAATCCAGCACTACTACAATGACAACTGGGGATATACTCTTTCAGCTTTGCTAAAACAATTTTCAATCATATTGCAGGAAATTCAAGTAGGTATGGGTCCGTGTGGGGAGTTACGATATCCTTCTTACCCAGAAAGCAACGGGACATGGAGATTTCCAGGAATTGGAGAATTCCAGTGCTACGACAAGGTAAAATTCTATAACCAAGCTTAAAGCCTACCCACATTTCAAAATAGACTTATTTTAGTTACTAACCTACCAAAATATCGAAAAAATGTTGACATTGCTGATAATCGATCTTCCATCGTCCACGTCTAACACATTTTTCATCCAAAAACAGTACATGAAAGCATCACTGCAAGCCGCAGCTGAGGCATATGGACCGAAAGAATGGGGAAGAGGTGGTCCACATGATTCCGGCCAGTACAACCAATATCCAGAAGAAACTGGATTTTTCCGAAAAGACGGGACATGGAATACAGAATACGGACAGTTCTTCTTGGAGTGGTACAGTGGGAAACTACTAGAACATGGTGACCACATTCTTGGAGCAGCAAACGGAGTTTTTCAGGGAACTGGGGTCAAACTATCTGGTAAAGTGGCGGGAATTCACTGGCATTATAATAGCAGATCACACGCGGCTGAATTAACAGCTGGTTATAATAATTCAAGAAATAAAGATGGCTACCTACCAATAGCAAGAATGTTTGCTAAACATGGAGTTGTTTTCAACTTTACATGCATGGAGATGAAAGATTGCGAACAACCAGAGCATGCAAACTGCTCACCAGAAAAGCTAGTGCAGCAAGTAAAAATGGCAACACAATCAGCTGGAGTCGAACTCGCTGGAGAGAATGCTTTGGAGAGATATGATGCTGGTGCATTTGGACAAGTTTTAGCAACCAGTAAATCTCACTCCGGAAGCCGACTGTCTGCATTTACATACTTAAGGATGAACAAAAAGTTGTTTGAGGGCGAGAACTGGCGGCAATTAGTAGAGTTCGTTAAAAGTATGTCAGAAGGTGGGCGGGACGAGAGACTGTCAGCATGTGACTTGACCACAACAGACCTTTATGTAGGATTCATCACAGAGAAGAGTAGTCAGAAGATAAAAGAGTCTGCTCATCGGTAATATGTTGCAGAATGCAACTGTATCATTGTGTATAATGGGTAAAATAGCAGATACTGTCAAAAAAACAATTAAAGTGTAAATAGAGAATATGGAAGAAAAGAACATGATATTAAAACCATTGTATGTTTATTTGAAGGCATTTTCAGAAAAAGGAAATACAAGATAAGGCGTGTTCACCCTTAAATCTTTCCTATACAAATGAGAAAGTAATATTCAAAAGGCCATAATAACACAGCATAGAAAATTCAAGATGTCCGCACAGTAACAATACAATTACACAAATAGAAAGAATCATGACAGAGGAACAATCTCACAAAATAACCGTAAGTGTTGATAAAAAAAATCCATGTTAGAGAGGATTCGAAGCCAGTCTCTATATCCTTTTCCATCAAGTAGACTATCTCTAAATCCATCTAGTCAACGAGAGCTCAAGATTTTCACCATAGTGTCTCAAGATATGAGAAAGAGGAAACCCAAACTCAACTCGCCAATCAGAACTTTTGAACCATCCTATGACCTGATTGTCCAAATCCGACAAATCACTGGTTAAACCCCACAAGCATGTAGACAATAGACATACTTGAATCTAGATTCTATCTTATTCCCTCCATTGACTTTCCACATCCCACAAATGTCTTCCTTGGATGAATCAAATCTTTGGAATATTTTCGTTCATAACACAGAATTTCCTCGGCATAACTCATGGGTAAGTCTTTAAGGTGTGTTCAAGGTTATGTACACTAGCCCTTCAGAAACTACAGCTTCCTACATTGACATGCTCCTCTGGAACAGCGTAGCGAAAATACATCAATTGATTTCTAATCGTGGCTTACAAGTCCCACCTCCCAATGTCATGATTTTATTGGTATTAAGCTTGTACACATGGAATACAGTTATGACAAGCAAAACGAAGACCTACATATCACACGACAACTGTAATGATTTAACAATAGTGTTTTGGCCAACAACTGCTTGGTGTCTTTTATTAACTACTTATAAAGGAAACAAATAGAATCAACATATTCAACGCCATCTAACCTGATAAATACAAATGAGTTGCATGTGTTCGAGTAGAAGTATAACATAATTTCGGTTCCACCAATTTAGGTCACTACTACCAAAGGGCTACACAGTACTACGATCGCAAATCGACAATGTAGCTAAAATAAAAAAACTCAATCGAGAAAAATTAAAATCAACAATGTAGCAAAAACAAAGGCTCCTAGCTAATCTTCGAAACAGTTATGACGAAATTGTAAACAAGTTGATTACATTACGATACAGATGAACTACTACAAGTAATTAAAGGTATAGAGAGTACAAATTAGGAGTCAGGAGGAGAAGAACTGGAATTAGAACGACGAAGATCTTCGATGAGATCGCCTAGCTCCTTACGAGCTGATTCTCTTCCGAACATGAATCCGTACCTTTCATTCACAATCAAATCAGATCAAATCAAATTCACAATTTCAATATGCAAATTTACGAGTAATCGAATTAAAGCTACGAATTCAATACACAACTTTACAAGTAACTAAATCGAATTAACGAATACAATATTCAACTTCACAAGTTACAAAATCAAATTCACAAGTAATCAGATCAAATAGACAAATTCGATATGCAACTTCACAAGTAAATACATCGAATTAACGACTTTGATATGCAACTTCATAAGTAATCAACTCAAATTCACAAATTCAATATGCTACTTCACAAGTAATCAAATTAAATCGATATGCAACTTCAAGAGTAAATACATCGAATTAACGATTTGATATGCAACTTCATAAGTAATCAAATCAAATTCACAAATTCATTATGCAACTTCACAAGTAATCAAATCAAATCGACAGATTCAATACGCAATTCCACGAGAAATTACATCGAATATCGAATTCAATACGCAAATTCGAATGTTAGAAAGATTGCAAAATCGAAAGTGAAATCATTAACCAAAGCAATTAAATTCGAAAATCTAAAGAGTAAAATGCTGCTATAAAACACAGTAAGTCTCCTATCAGACCGTCTCACTCAAAAAATAACGACCTTTGTTGTGAGGTCAGAGGTAATTGCAATAAGTTTATTGTGAAACCGTGAATTTGTGATCATAAAAATAACGAAATGAAAACAAGACGAGACGATACGATACGATACGATACGATATCGGAAAACGAAGAAGAGGGAAATGATACCAAAAGGAGACGGCGGAGAAGAGGCCGGCGGTGGCGACGGTGTGGAGCAAGCTGAATTTCCTCTCCATTTTTTTTTTTCCAGCAGTAACTTGTTGGTTGTAACTTGTAATTGTGATTTTTTAGTAGAGTACGAGTAATATTTTACACAAAATCATACTCCGTAAATAAGATAAAAAGCATAAAGCAAGATGAGAAAATTTGAAGCAAAGTTAAGTCTAGTAAGACGGTTTTGGTACGAGTTTTTCGTGATTTACAGAATTTGTTCAAATAAAAAAAAAAATTGAGTTATTTGTGATTTTACGTGATTTACCGAATTTGAAAGAAAA
>JAUEKU010127908.1:0-21399 GCA_032274805.1 Gypsophila paniculata
CACCATGACTGCAATCTTCTTTGGGTCAGCCTCCGTAACGCCTTCCGTGCTCCTGATGTTAACCTCCCTGAACATGCCACCCAGGCTCCCTTCAATGCTGTCACTTTGCCCGACACCTTCGCCCTTGACTCTCTCCACATTCCCCACCTCTCCGTCTTTGATGGGTGTGACCTTTCTCCTCCTTTTCCTTCTCTTTTCTTTCTTTCCCTCTCTTCTTTTGCTTTGTTTAATTGCTTTATGTTGTGTTCCCAGATCCCCCGATAATCACCTTCGTAATGAAGAAGAAATCACTCTTCAAGGTTGATTCTTTTTTTTGCTTTTGATATTTTAGGAGTATGTTTTTACTAATGTTGAATCTTTCGAGATTGTACTGGTTACTGACGATGATTTTCGGATGTTCTACAGATCAATATCATGCTAATGCAGACCTTTATGTTAGGATTACCTTTGACGATGTAATTTTCCCCTTCTTTTACCTTTTTTTCATGTCGGTATAATCAAATTGGCGCTTGTTTTTCGGTTCCCTTCTTGTATTCTACAGATTTTGACTTAATAACTAATCAAAGTTGTTCTCTACTATAGGATATTATTCCAGACTCGTCACATCCCGCAGGATCATTGCAAATGGACCCTGAAACAATGCAGACAGAGTATATGTCTTCGCACTCTACTCCCTTGTTATTCATATATTTGCTCAACGTGCAGCTAACTTAAACATCAATTAATGCCTTTGTGATTGATGCAGAACTAGAGGCCCTGATACTCTTAATCTTGATATCCCCGAACCCAGTCCCAACCATACTGAAGAAGGATTTGAGAGGATGCGTGATGCCGTTGATGTTGATTTTAACTTACCCAGCCCAATTCTACGGCCTCATGTTGAAACTGTCGCTTTTGAACCAAACAAGTCTCCCCTAGTAGACACATCTGAGAAGCAAATTGATACTCCACACTCAGTACACATATCAGCATCTCAGATGCAACCTACGCAATCACCACCGGCTCCTGGACCTACATCTTCTTCACCCAATGGAGCTCCTGTGGAGTCGGATTCTTTTGGTAGGCAAATTCATATTTTTTATAATGGTTCTATGGGTGGGATGTTATCTGCCACTCTAGACTAATCGGGGCCTTCTTATTTGACAGTGGCTGTTCAATCGGCTGATTTGGTAGTCCGTCCAACACCAACTCCAGCACCATCTCCAGAGAGGCCCCAACCTCGGCGCAGAAAGAGAAAGCAGTTTTTTGATGATCCCTTGGTTCTGAGTAATGCGTATGGTTACCTCTTTCTCCAAGCTACTTTCTTTCTTTCCCCATTTCAATGCAGATGGATTCACATGTGCTTGTGCTTCAGGTTTTATAAAAAGGCTCTTGATGATACTTCCGACATAGTGAAGAAGAAGAAGAGGTTACCTTCGACTGTATTGGAAATGCGGAACTTCATAAACAAGAAGAAGAAAGAACAGGTCTTTTCAGATCCATTGATATCAGGTGAGTGATTTGCTAACTAGTGATTCAAGATTTGGGCGATGTTCTGCTGGATCAACAATATGTGATGACAGGATATCTCTTCTCCTGTTGCAGGAATGTGCACGAGCCTTCAAAATCTTTCAAGCACAGACTTGACTGTCTTAGGTGCCAACCTGCATGTGGCAGAAGTTCAACAGGAGTTAGGGGAGGCACATTCTCCTGAACCAGGTCCAAACTTTACTGAGGAAACTGAGCATTTACGATCTCCAGATCATGATCCAGGACACAATATTGGTCAGGTGTTTTCTTCTACACCTCGATCAGCTCAACAGTTTCGTGGAGATGCAGAGATTCCCACATCTCCAAGGATTACCAGTATGGTTACAGAGCCTCGCTATATGTCAACTGTCGATCCGCAATCTGATCCTGGTTTGTTCACCGGCTCTACTGATATGGATATGGACACGCCAGTCATGCGTTCTGGAGAGATAAATGATAACCTGAGCGCGGGTTTGTCAGACATTCCAGAGTGGATAAATTCCAAGGACTCTGATGTATGTTCATCATCATGCATATTTTTCTTTGTTTTTTGAACCTCTCTGACAGAAAGAAGTGTCAACCTTCCTACTGAAATATCTGGTTTGCTATATTGCAGGAGCTCTTGTTTTTGGAACAAGATGAGAACAGCCAATATGGTAAGCTGTGTGTAACATTAGTGAGCTATCTAATTGTTGCTTTTTGTAGGTTGGATTGGGTTTTATATATCCAGTTATATACTGTACTTATTACTTGTAGATGAGTCTAATGACATGAATTTGATGTACTAGATTCCCAGGGTGGTCGCGAAGGAGAAACCATGTCTGTGCGGACAAGGTGACCATCGTGCTTCTGCTTGGTCGTGTTTTTATCAACTACTAAAGTTCAGTAATGGAAAAACTAATCCTTTGCTTGCCTCGGCTGCAGGGCGGTGGCTCAATACCTAAAGAATCATTCACCTTTATCCAAAATATCTGATGGTCCTCCTGATGAACTAAGTTTGAACACAATCTTAGAAGGAAGACACAGGAAGTTATGTGCACGGATGTTCTATGAAACTTTGGTAAGTTCTGACAGAGAACGTGTAAGCATTGATTGTTGAAGTGAAGTTTGGCATGGGTTTTTAATTTTTACTACGTTCATGTGTCCAGAAGGCTGCTTGAGTCTGAGTCCTTTGCTCAGTCTTCCTTTCTGAATTTACCATTTGATTAGGCTTTATCTCACGTTGATGATTAGTCACATAATTATATAGTGAGGAGGATGTGGATCCGATTCTTCATATTCCGCACTTGATTGATAGGAACATACTGTGAATTGCAGGTTCTGAAGGATTGCGGAATGATTGATGTGAAACAGGATGAGCCCTTTGGAGACATAACTTTGAAGTTGACTCCAGGAATTTCCAAGGCAACTTTTTGAGGCAACAGTTGGTGAATGATGGATGTTGCCTTCACTCTGTATAAAGCTTGAAAGATTGTAGGGGCATTCGGTGAGGCAGCTACATGATATGCTTATGTATAGAGTAGTAATTTGAGACCATCTATGGTGGTCGGCTGTCACTAGAATCGATCATCCACATCGTCGTGCAAGTTACTCTTAGAAGTTGAAGCGGACAGAAGCTGCAAGTGAAAAGATGTGTTAACCACAGAAATGGGCACCAAGTTGCATTAAATTATATTACCAGAAATGTGTGCGATGCATCATCCCCTTAGAGAATGTCTGGTATGATATGTATGTGCCTCCCAGGTGAGCCAGGTTTAATTTTGACAAGTAATGTGTAAAATGAAATCTCATCACATGTCCAGTCTCTCTTTTGGTTAATTGTACGGCTACAGGCTACTTCTGTACAAAAAATTGTCGCCTTTAACTGTCGGATACTCGGATACCCTATGAGCATTTTATCTTCGTATGCATATTTTGCCTTGAAGCATTTGGCATCTCATTAATGTGAGAATCAGCAATGGAGGAACAAGAGTTGGTCATGCCTCGTGAGAGTAGGCATGCATATATTCTCGACATTCTTCTGCTTTTTCAGGGACTCGTCTTTTGGGTCTATTTATGATAATTTAATGTGTCTCCTCTATAATAAATGTTGGTTACGAGACTTGAAGCACCTGCCAGTCTATGCAATCTCAGTCGCAGTACTATTATTTGCTGCCAAAATTCATCTAGTCGTAAAAAAAACTAAAAAATTTAGTATACAAGAGGATTTTAAATATGCCATTTACCAGGTTAACTATTGAACTAAAAGTCTTAAGCCAACTCAAAATTCAAACCTCAGCCTGCTTGAGCAGGAGGGAAAGATTTAACTGTCATCTACAGACTTCGTACAACAGCAGTAAGGTATGAGTAGGAGAATTTCTGCCAAAAAAATATCAACGAATAATTCTTCAAATTCAAGAGACGGATCACAAGTGGAGTAAATGTACTCCTATTAAACATCTCATAAACGAGTGGGAGGGGGCTGTGTAGCAATCCAGGGTCATGTCACTTGTACACACCACTGGAAAACAAAAAAGTTGCTTCCATTTCTATTCTTTCATTACATCTTCTGTTTTCTTCTTGTAGGATATCATCATTTTATAGCCCGTAAGGAGCCTATAACTGAGATTTTGTTTCTGTCTTCGATTTTGATTCACAACTACTTCAGCATATATCAGCAACATCTAGTGCATCCTCGTGCTCTCCAGCAACTACCCTGCAAATGACAACACTCAATAATGTAGAGAAGCCAGCCATTTCTAAATACGGAATACATTACAAAGAGCCCGCCTACAGGGACATCATCATAGGGCTTCTTGTTTCATAGAGAGATCGAGCGACCCAATCATTATACAAACAGCAGAATCAATCGCTCATTCAAGCTTAAAAACTCAATGAAATAGCAGCCGAAACCTTCTCATCCAGATGCCAGAGCTTCCGTTATTAAAGCTAGTTGACAGTACGTCAGCACTAAACAATTGAAATAATTAAAGAGATGAATGTCTGGATTACACCACACATGAATCGCAACTTAAAGAGCAACTCAACAAGCGATATCAAGCTTACGCAGCTAGACCTTCTACAGTGGCAAACTATAATAAACTTACGTGTTATCAATTTACAAACAATAGTGCTGGAGATTCTGCCACACTGACCTCATCCGTGGTCTCCCAATCAAATTAATGACACCATTTACATGAAAAGCTTCACATCTTTCTCCTAAATCTATCAAGGAAATTAGACAGAGCATGTCAGTTTCTATCCTTGCACATCAAAGACAAAGTTATCAAACCTCACAAAACGGAACAAATGTAAGCCGTTCTACATCCACAGTAGAAGTCCAAATAGTACCTTTCACTTTAAAGAAGGAGCATATGGAGCAGGGCATGGGGAAACACTGTGATCTGGTAGCAAGTTAGCTAGTTCCACAGTTGCCTCCAAGCATGCATGTAGTATCTTCTTTTCTAACCTGACAAGCTGTGTGGCAACTCGTCTTTTGGGATTTAAATCTTCATCTGCCAACTATAACCATCAAAGGTTCACCACCAAAGCTCAAAATAAACAGATCCTAACTGAAGTAGAGATTAATAATACGAAGTTAGCTAGTACCAATAAATCATCAGCATCTAATGTAGTGGGATAACCAGACAGCCTTTTCCTAAAATAATCCAAAAGCTGATCCAAAACTGCTCTTTCCGTACAAGGGCTTACCTGTAAACTCCAGTAGGAATCTCAATCAGTCAGCTGGTTAAGATAGCTTGAAAAATGCATGGAATGCAGGGGGGGTTTAAATCTCACCGGAAAAGGTAGAGTGCCTACCAATCAATCACCAGACAACATTAAAACTAACTGTCGTACAAATCAATCGACTTATGGTATATGTTGACATCTACTTTACCAGACAGCAGGATTCCTGCTATTACCTAGTTACTTCGTAGTCATAGTCAATTTGAGGCATAAATTGCGCCTTATTCCCAGAAACTGAATGAATAATGCAATCATGTAACAAGCGTATTCAAACTAGAAAGCCAAAGCAAGCAGTCATCACTTTACCAATACAAAAAGTGTGGATCATCGCTCATTGATAAGTGAAGAAAGTAAACTTACGGGGCAAATAGGACCTTCAGAAGTAATAACAGATTGCATATCTGATGGATCAGAAACATAACCAAGCCTCAAATAAGGTAGCATATCGGCAACTGCTTCTCTTTCCTTTCCTACATTCACCTGTAGTGAGAAAAGCCAATCAATGATCTCCCTACAGCAGAAAAAGATAAATCTAAAAAGAAAATCGTTAATTTCTTACGAGAAAAGTCTGTATAGACAGTTTTCCATTACGCTGGGCAACCATGCGCTTGTCCTGATACTGTGGATCCTCAGCGTTTAGTGAGGCCTATTAAGCACAATACGAATAAATGAGCTCTACATTCTCTGCCTTGGGAGGGTTAAAGAGATGGGAGAGACATTAGCAAAATTATGATAAATTCTGTGAGATCCCTTGACCAAAAGCAATATAATCAGATGGAAAAGGTTCAAATTTTTGGCAAGTGGAATGGGTTGTGACTTTGAGTGAAGTTTAGGACAGCTGCAAATTTAGTGATTTTAAATCTCCATAAGAAAACATAAGAAAAAGGTTCAATTTTCTGGCAAGTGGATACACATTGATCGCATGGATGTTAGAAAACATAAAATAGAGAAATCCCATGCATCACCAAGATGTGAGTTTTTTGGTTGACAATTTCTTTTTCTAGCAGAATGGGGGGATTGGTATACCAATCCCCACAAATTGTACAATCCCCACAAATTGTACAAAATTCTTTTCCTACTCCCCTCAGTAGATGGAAATACCCATGGAGATAAATTTCCACATAGTCAGACAAATTTGGAAGATTCCTATGAATTACATGAGAGATTTGTTTTTATTCGAATTGATATTTCACATGAATTTGCACTTCCAACACACCGACCAAACAACCAAACACTTTATGATTTAGAAATTGATGGACGACGGCTCTCTACACACAAATACTAAAAGTACCTCAACCACAAGACGATCATAGGGATTATCCTCATCAACAAAACCATAATTGAGGAGTAACTTTGAATTGGGCTGTGGACCACACCTGTATTGGATAGAGTCATGAAAGATTAGAGAAACCATAAACTTTATTTTCAAGTAACCAAAAATGGCTCCCTCGGTCAAATCTAGGAAGGTTCAAGACCGTGATAATGTGAGCATGGATTTCCAACAAGCTAGTTCTCGTTCATAAAGTTCATATAGATTCAAAATCACAAAAAGGAACCTTTTTTTTTTAAAACGTTGTTACATCAGCAAATGAGCATAATGAACAATATACCGTTCCCAATTCACAAAGCATCCCTTTTCTGAATTGACAAGCATAACACAGCTGAGGAACTTATGAATCTTTCCAAGAAGTTGAAACAAGTCAAACATAAGCAAAATCGATAAACGAACACCATGGCTGTAAAATAAGTTTACCAGACAGCAATAGGTTCTCCAGCTTTGTATGGTCGATCAACCACCAACTGGACAGCACCATCTACAGCAGTTAACATGGCCCTGCAGGTGCTTTTATAAGCTAGCAACGGGGGCCCTAAGGGTACCAAAGCAAATCTGCGTGCTAAGCTCACTCCCTGGTTGACAAAGGGAATAGAAATTGCAGCTTCATTAGCGAAGATTAATTAACAATGCATGGGTTCACTACACTATTTTTAGTGGTCTTGCATAACAATAACCCATGAGAAAATATCAAGTTGCCAGTATAGGTTGATGCATTAAGTGAACAGGCTGCAGCATAGGAGAAGAGAATCACATCCACACAAACTACATTTACACTGGCGTATGTGCAGTTGAGGTCAAGCAATATTTCTCCAAAACACATACTAATGCAAACACAAGTTTCTAGTCATTAAAAAGTCTGGGAGCTCACATGGGTACATATGGACGTCAAAAATTTAGCCTTCATAGTAAAAAATAAAAAATAGGACAAGCAAACAATACTTCAGAGTTCAGACAAATAGGGTTCAAACTCTAGCGGATTAAATATGAACCTGACGCTATACTAACAGCAACAGCTGCTCTCCTCCTTTGCACCTTAAACAGCTGAAATTGCTACATACCAGTCAGCCAACTTAACTTTGATGGGATAACTAAGCACCATGAAATCTTTTGCCACAAGGCACTAACTCCAACACTACATGATGTCCACCCCAGATTTTAAGATGCAACCTTAGGAGAAATATGACGTGTGGACAAACAACCCTAGTGTCACTTGTACGCAACAGTAGCAGCAATATGGCTGTTATACATAAAAGCCCAATGCTAAAGTAAGAACTTACCACGATTCACATTTTAAACCTACCCAACTTATGAACAATAACGAAGTGCTCCACTCATACAAAGGTCAAAGAGATGCAGTAAGTTGGTAGCATATGTTACAGAAAACGAGCATGGTGTACTCTGTCATACTTAAGAGCTTTTGGAGTGACAGCTAAAAGAAGATACAAGGAGGAGCATGAAGCGCCAAGATCAATCAACGAAAGAGGCAATAGGAAAATAGAGAGGGAAAAAGTACACTACATTACATGATTATGCTCTAAACATATATAATCTAGAATACTTGTATCGTGCCAGGATGCCTGGGGGCTAGGGCCTAAGACATACATGTATTATATGTCTATATTCTATGATTATTCTTCGAAAAGTAACGCTCCAACTCCACGGAGAGAAACATCCATATGCTTGTAACAAAAGCCTGCTCGACTCATAATCAAGCTTGGTTCAAAACTTGGAACAATAACAACAAAATCATCAAACACAGGTCTAAAGTATGCTACTGTTCGCATGGCTTTTAATGAAACAAAGTCTCAATTTTTCCACAACGTAGATAGGTGTGCACAGATGGATATATAATATAGCTTAATCAACCTGTAAATGCACCACGCAAGACTGAATCGCCACAAAAGCTTGCTTGAAGATCTCAAATGGAAATGCCTCGGTAGGTATGTCATATGGATATTGCTGTAAACGGAGAGAAAAGATGAAATTTCTAATCAACTGAACAAATGGAAGAAAGTAGGGGGATGATGAAAAAGACAAAGATGGTTCAAAAGTTAAACAGAAACATTGAAAACCAGTGGTAATAGGAATAAAAAAAAGGTGAAATAATGACCATTTTTTTTATTTTTTAGGGAGGTGTAAGAGATATAGATGATCTAGGTTCTGAAAATACAAACTTGACGTACCTGGAAAAGGGAACCTGCCATGAACCAAACAGTATCAAGCTCATTATACTCCTTTTTTATGCCCTCCGCCCTTTGAAAAATTTCAGCCTTTGTAATAAATAAAAACACATTAAAAGTTGTAACATATAACCAGCATGAAACTATATTAAGCTCATTTTGTATTAGATACATAATAATTTAAGGAGGAAGACATTCAATTACCAGAACAGGACTGCCAGTCAGGAAAGAGAGTTCGGAGGGAGACCAGAGAAGTGGAGACTCCACAGCAAGCTGACCCCTACCTCTCTGGCGATCAAGCTCTCTGATGTAGGGATACCAAAATGATTTCTTACCCTGCTTCTTTTCATACATCAAGTACAAGGCTAAACAAGCCAGCTCAGACAATTTGTTCGAGGCTAACAGTTCCGCTGCAAATGCAATAAAAATCAAACAGATGAAGCAAGTTGTCAAACCTTTACAAAGTTCCAACTACAGCTTTATCATCTAAACTCTATAGCTACATGTCTAATCTTAAAGCAGTTTAACGTAATAATACCCGAGATTTTTGATTATTTTTAATAATAAGAAATGGTTTTCAGTTTAATTTTGGAAATTCCATTCAATTTTGGTTATAGCACTTATAGGCAAACAAAATGGGGTCGGAGTTTGGTCTGATAGGTTTTCACACATTTTTCCATACTCCGGCTTTCCTAAAGCAACTTAACTTTTACGTCACCAATTATAAGCTTAGAAAGACTCCCTTAACACCGAAATAAAGTCTCCAAATTGCCATTTCATGTGAGTGACCATGTATGTTACTTCTACTCTTCATATGACATTCAACTTGGACAAAAAAAGTGGCAAACAAGCAGCAAAAGTGAGGGAAAGAAGAGGAGAGAAAAGAAAGGAAAGAGGAGGAGCAGACCGATAGTCTCGTTGCCAAGGACGCGCTCCAAGGTGACGACGAGGGAAACGGGAACAGAAAAGGCGACGTCACCTGCCTGGAAAAAAGAAAGGAGGGGGAGTAAGGGAAATGCATTTGTTTGGTTTTGAGGAAAAGAAAGGGGGAAGACCTGGAGAGGTTGGCTGGCGGCGACGTAGTGAATGGAGGGGTGGTGGGGAAGGAGGGAGGGGCGATCCATGAGGAGGACTTTGGAATCAGAGGGAAGACCGTTAGACAGCATCCAGGACATAAGGTCTGTCACATTGTGGTGTTGGTGTTGGTCAGAAGAAGAAGAAGAGGGTTGCAGAGTGTTGGTGTGGGCGTTAGAGTAGCACGACCACACTGACCACGTCTTGGAATTCATCATCATCATCGTCTTCTTCTTCTTCTTCTTCTTGGGAGTGGGGTTGAGGAATGCAGGAAAGGAGGAGAGGCGGGGCCAATAAGAAGAAGAAGCATAGAGGTGGGGGAAGGAGGAGTAAGAAGAGCAAGTAGCAATGTCCATGCCTAATTTGTAAAATTAATTACTTAATGAATGAATGAATGAATGAATTAAGCTGGATGGAATGTGGAGTAATGTTAGGGTTGGAGAAGGAGATTATGTATGTATGTATGAATTGGGGGGAATTTGGTAGTATGTTGGTGGGAGGGAGCCAAGAGTGAAATCAATCAAGCAAGCAGAGCAGATAAGGTGGATTTCAAACTATACCTCTGGATTCCTGATTTGCCTCACCCCTCAACCCTCACCTTTCTGTTTTGTTTTCTCTCTCTCTCTCATTCATCTCCCAGTCCCGCCCAGGTGCACTACTAAACCACGCACTGGTCCATGTATAACGTTTCCCGCTCGTCTCATGCCTCCTCATTTCTTGCCTTATTAATTTATTTATATTTATTTAAGTCAAAATTATTTCTCTTGCATGAGTAATATTTTGAGAGGAAAATATGAAATTTATGAGGGTGGATGAGGAAATGAAGGAGGGTATTTTAAAAAATCGATTATGTGTCGAATAATTTCATTCTGAGAAAGTACGTCCAAATAAAATGAGGAAGAAAGGAAATACAAATGACCTAAAATTTGTCATTTTTAATAAAATATTACGAATAAGAGAGAGTATAAAGAATATTGTGACTAGAGCGGAGGTGGTGATATTGGTATAATATATGTTACATGGACTTTAGGTGAAGATGAAAATCCACGAAGGGGAGATGATCAACGTAAAGGATGTAACTAACGTGGAACAATAAGTCTATTTGAAGACGAATATATCCATCTTCTGTTTAAAATGAACGTGTTAAGTAGCATCCCATTTGTACATATAAGACAAGATTTTTGTTCTTACTTATACATCCAACTTTTGTTTTATACGGAGCAGTAACTACTTGATCCGTTTTAAGGTTAAGATTGATAATCCGTTTTTAATGAAAATTTGTAAAAGTGTAATAGTACAACGTAGAGAGTATTAATTTGTTACTGTCCCGGTCAATAAGCATTAGTAAATACGTGTTGATCAAATGATATTGGATACGGAGTATATATGAGTAAATATGTTAGGAACGTAGTAGTCCAGTTTGGGGGAGGAGGGAGGAGGGAAGAAAGTGAAAATGCGTGGGAGGGAAGTAAGTGAGGTGTAGGGTGACGTAGATTGAAGAGAGGCCACGCTCAACAGACTGACTTTGCTGGGTCGGTCAATCTCAAAGGCAAGGCCCAAAGTAAACCCCCCTTGTTTTTAATCTAATAAAAGATAAAAGATAGAGAAACCCCATCAAAACAAAGAAAGAAAGAAAGAAATAAAAAAGTAGTGGTAGAAGAAAAAGAGAGGGAATACCAAAAGATGGCACGATTCTTTGAGAAGTGAGACCATATTACCATCCATCCATCAGAAACAAACCCTACAATCCTACCAATTCTACCAAGAGTCCAATAAACCTAACCTTGATTCAATTCATCTTAAAATAAAAGAAAAAGAAAGTGGGAAAGCGAGGAAGTGGATGGGGGAGATAGAGTGGAAGAAGAAGACGACGGCGACAAGTTTAGCGCCGGGTTTCAGGTTCCATCCTACCGACGAGGAGTTGGTTTGGTATTATCTCCGCCGTAAAGTCTCCGGCAAACCCTTCCGCGTCGACGCCATCTCCGAGATCGACATCTACAAAGTCGAACCCTCCGATCTCCCTGGTCTCCCCTCCTCCTCCTCCCTTTTTTTTTTATTTTATTATTTCCCCCCCCCCCCCCCTTTTTTGCTTTTCTACTTTACTTTTATTTTATTATTTCTCCTTTTGTTTACATTATTATAATTAGGTTAGCTCTATACCCCGTCATTTGTTTACCTTTCTATTTTGGCATTTTTCTTTGTATCATCAAATCATTTCATCCAAAAAGGTCATTCGATTTTTGATTATATGATTTTTAATGATGATAAAGACAACCGTGCATTGATTGATGCTCTATCTCAAAATAGGAAGGTAAATAAATGACTGAAACAAAGAGAGAGTCCATAAAAAAACGTCATTAATTGGGGGTGACTACAGGTCTTTCAAAGCTCAAGACCCGAGACAAGGAATGGTATTTTTTTAGTGCCCTTGACAGGAAGTATGGCAATGGCATGCGCACCAACCGTGCCACCGTTGAAGGCTATTGGAAAACCACTGGCAAGGACCGGCCTGTCCTCCACAAGTCCCGCACTGTTGGCATGAAAAAAACCCTGGTCTACCATCATGGTCGTGCCCCCCGTGGCAAGCGTACTGATTGGGTCATGCATGAGTACAAGCTTGTCGATGACCAACTCGACAAGGCTGCTTACCCTTTGGTCTGCCCTCTCTCCCTCTTCTGTCTGCTGTTTGTTTCAATTTCAGCTCTTTATTCCGGTTTCATATGCTGTCTTCTTCTGTTTTGGCAGGAGGGGTTTGTCCTCTGTAGAATATTCCGCAAAAGTGGCACAGGCCCCAAAAATGGAGAGCAGTATGGAGCCCCCTTTGTGGAAGAGGAATGGGAAGATAATGAAGCAGATACTGTAGCCAACGTTGACGTCTCTTTTGAAGATCCCTATGTCGATGATGATGCCTTCATTGAACAGAATGATCTAGCCCAGGTTTTCCCCTCCTGTTAATCTTTCTCCTGCTCTTTAGTATTTCTGGTATTGTAAACTTTCTTGGTACGCCACTGTCAGTTAAAAGACATTGTTGGTAAGATTCACCCACGTTGCACCTTGAAATTTCGCCACAATCTAGACTATTCGTGAGAGTTATAGTTAAAGTTTAGAAAAGCCATGGCCATGAAATTTTGAGTTCATATGTTTACATCATCATGTAATAGACGACCAATATTTTTGGACTGCTCATAAGCTGAAGGTGTTGGTGTTGGGAGAGTCGGGATAATATGCAACAAAGAGTTAGAGGAATTAAATTATCTTCAATCATATGATTTCTCCTTGTTCTGCCCATTCCTCAGGACCTTGACCTGCTGTTTCCTCAACCTCTTCCGCTTCCAGACAACCTTGATAATCAGGGTAGCCAAAACTATGTTGAGGAATCCAAGAATGTAGCTGGTTTCGATCAGAGGCTTACAGTGGCAGAACACGAATATGAAGGTGGACCCCAGGCTTTTAGTGAGCAAGAGATATTTGATGTTCCAGCCCAAGTTGGGAGCAGCACTGAGATGGTGAAGAATGAGTATATGCCTCAAGTGAATGATGATTATAATGAGACCTCTGTGAACTTACCTGATGAACCATGCTCCAATGCTGGTTGCGATGCACCTGTTGATGATGGACTGTACTTTGATGCTGCTGAATTTTTGGATGCTGCTCAAGGATATCCATTGGATGATGGTGCCTTTGGACCATACTTTGATGATGATATTGATATTGGGGCATTCCTCAATTTTGATTCTCACCCTGAACTGACGGGCTTTGATGCTAATCAATCCTTCGCCATTGATCAGGTAGCAATTTTGGTTCAAATAGTACTGTATCTCTACCTGTGGTTACAGAGTATAAATCCTAAACCCACTATATTGGGTGGCGCATGCAAGTTGGTAGTTTATTTCTTCTCTCCTTGCAGAGTCCGGAAAATGCATTCTGGCATATACCTTTAGCAAATGATGAACTTGCAAGAATAAGTGATGATGGCGTTGGATCATCGTCCAAGCAAGCCCTAGTCAATAAACAATCCAGCACAGGTATGGGCAGTATGTTTTGCGACGACATGGTTCATTTTGGCATCGCGCTTGCTACGTTTTAATATCTACTTTCTCCAGTTCCTGCATTCTTACGGGTTTTCAATTGTTGTTTTGGTTCAGGCCTGAGTAAAGCAAACCGTTGGCTAGAAAATATTCCTGCTCATCCAGCGTTTGCTTCAGAATTGCCATCCAAGGACATGGCGTCACGGTTGAGCGCCGCTGTGCAGTCTTCTAGCTCCATCGATTTGACTGCTGGCATGATCAGGATTAGGGACGTGCCTGTAGGGGCTACTGGAAGTGGATTGCAGTGGTCATTTGGTAAGACTGGCAGCGTCAACGTCTTGGTTTCATTTGAGCTCCCTCAGACTGTGGGCCCTGCAGAGCTGGAATCACTGTCCAGCATGTCTCCAAGCAAGCTTGCAGCTGCTGTTTCTCGAGGGTGGTTATACTTTTTGTTCATGTGGGTCATGTTTTTTGCGGTAAGCATCAAGGTTGGGACCTGCATCTATGCCAAGTGATGAAGCGTCTTGTGGAAGATATCACAGATGATGGTTCTTCATGTATTTTATTATTAATAGGTTATATTAAGGGACATGTTCTGTCTTAAACTTATTTTCTTAACACTCATTCTAAGATACGATGGTAGAAAGGATCAACTGTGTTGCCTGACTATAATAGTTGTATACTTATATTGCCAGATGCTTTAGTTTTCTCATATCTGGGTTTGACCTGCTCTGTGTCTTGGGGTTGGGAGAATGAGGGGCCTTGACTATGCAGATGTAGATGTGGAAGTCTTAATCAGCTGGCGGACAGTTTAGAGTGCACTGGAGTCGGCTTCATTTTGGGTACCACAGATCTTGTGCTGATCATTGTGCCTACAGAGGTGGCTTTTAGTTGTACATTGTGTTGTTCGCGTCTGACACTAACAATAAACTGCCAGCTGCCAGAGGACAGTTTAGAGTGCACTGGAGTCGGCTTCATTTTGGGTACCACAGATCTTGTGCTGATCATTGTGCTGATGTTGTTCGCGTCGGACACTGACTATAAACTGGCTGATTTTCGATGAGCTGTGATCAATTGTTTGACTGCGGACTATAGGGTACGCTTATGCTTTAAATATGGTAGCATTGCAACGTAATGATCCTTGTCCTATCTCAAACGTTCAGGTTTGGACAATGATCCTCTCATGAGTCTCACCTGTTCTGTACAAGTAAGCAATGAGTGTTGCTATCTACCTTCTCGGAGATGGTAGAAGAGAAGGTAGATAGCAATATTCGTAAGCAATATACATGAATACTTCGTAATGGAAAAGACAGGTCTGAATGCCTTGATAGATCAATTATGCGGTTTCGTCTTAATGACAAGGTGCATGTTAGAACATAATCTGGTATTTTGATCTTGCACTCCCTGTATGCCCATGCAATACTTGGAATTGAAAAAATGAAATGTAGAATGTAATTGCGTTGGCAGCTTTCATTGGGAAGCAACTGAAGTGGCCTCAGTCATATTGCAGGCATACACTAATTGGCACATACGTGATATGTCTATCCTCAAATTCAAGACCCGCCATAGTAGAAGACCATTGCGGGTACCATTTAATTTGTTTTGGACTGCCGTTTATTAACTATCACGAGTATCATTTACATAAAACTTACAATCAGGCCACTTGTGTCGATTTAAGGAAGTAAATGGAACCGAACGAATGGAGCAGGTAATCTCTCCCATTACCATCTCAATCCCAACTGATAAATTACAATAAGAAAATGCAAGTAAAATGTGAAACTTTCACGACCCTCGGCATATGTTTTTGTATTGATGATTCATTTTCAGATGAGCTGTTCACTTTCCCAAATATCACATCATTATACAATCATCCTGAAATACTTTAACAAGACTACAAGAGTAATCAACGTAACTTCTGGTAAAACGTTTTTAGAAGTCAATGTCTCATCTCAAACATGTAAAAGGAGAAAAAAAACATTAATGACTAATAAGCATTCCTATATCTGTCGTTTTACCTCATATTGCATGTCGACTATAGTTATTATTAATTCTTAATAATAATTGCATTGTAGGGGTTGCCTACGGAAGATTGATGAGGGGTCTACATCTCTCCTGGGAGCATGGTATCCCCGCTGGGAAGATCGCAAACGGGCACACCCTGCAAGATAATCAAAGTAATGAACAAAGTGTAATATAGAATACACAATACAGTATAGAGCTCAATTTCAGCAGTTACATACCTCTCCAGTAAGGTGTGCCGTGCAACGTTTCTCAGCCAGCAATTCGTCTTCACTCTGTCAATTAACAGCTTTAATTGGTTATATTGTTCACAATGGCCCATCAACTCTACATGACAAATTTCTAAATGGAGTACTTTCAGAAAGATAAAATAATGTTGTATCTAACAAGCACACCTTTTTTATACGTTTCCAAAGATAGTCGTCAAAGATGACATCCTTCACCAGCTCGTAGTCACCATCTCCCTGTGGTATGGCAATTCAAAGTTCAGTTGAGGCGCCAATCAAAGGTAAACAATGGACGATACAGATTAACTTTGACATTAGAATTTTACCTTAGATCTGCATGGCATACTGAAGACAAGATCCTCAGCTATTCCATAGGGATTTCCGTTGGTGTATACCTGAAATGGTGGACAACTAGCAGTTATCATAGCTATTCCAGCTGCGTGTTTCAAATTGTCTACCTGTACTTCGCTTAAATAATAACCAGAGGCGATATTTCTTCTAGATACAAGGCACCAGAAAATCTTTCAACAGTATGCGCATTATAAATCTTAACTTACCCCAGAAGAAAACCAGTCGCCTTCCGGAGTTGGAGTGACTAAAGATTTTATGGCATCCGCAATTGACACAGCAGTCGACGCAGCAGATGACCTCCCCCATTTCTGTATTAGCATTCCACCTCTCTGCAAAATAAAAGATGACATATACTTCCACACTCTTTCATAAATCGTGGCATTTGATTTATCTGCGCTTCAGATGTAGGAATTTCTGTAGGTGTTTTTACATGTGTTGAGCTACAGCTCATGTAACTCTTTTCCATTTTGATAGGACCATCAGCTTCTAAAAATAAGTGTAAACCATTAAGATTTCTCACCTTTTGAACTTTGACAGTGAATTCTTCTTCTAACCATTTGTGGTCCTTTATAACCTGTTTGACAGGCACTCCATCGATTTTGGCGTTTAAAAAATCTGGGACCTGTGGAGCATCAATGTAAACTTCAGGTTAGGACAATGATCATTTCTACCAAAGGCATCTAGTCATTCCTGCAGAGGTAATTATTACCTGAGTGGTCGAGTGATTTCCCCAAATGGTCATGTTCGACACCTTGTCATAGAAGACACCTGCTTTCAGAGCCAGCTGAAACAAAAATGAGTACCAGGGTTACCAACTATTATTGGGTAGTGTCTAGTAAATGATGAGTACGAAATTTGAACTCAGTCTTGCCTGGCATTTTGCTCTATTTTCATCTAATCTTGTCAGTGCATGAAAATTCTTTGCAGGTATATTGGGAGCATTTTTCAAGCAGATTAGAGCACTACACAGAGAAACTGAATATTACATAAAACGGAAGGAAATGGAAAGTAAAGGGGAGATGACTGAGAGAAATGAGGAGGAAAATCTGACTTGGTGTTACAGGGATTTCCAACCACAATGACTTTGACGTTAGGTGACGCTACAGCATTGAGAGCCTTTCCCTGAGAGTCAACGAGAATTAAAGACAAAGCATAACCAAGAGCCTAGGAGCATGAAATAAGAGTATAGTAACATAGGAGTCATAAAGAGGCAGGCATGCCTGTTGGGCATAAATCTGTCCATTAAGGTCAAGTAAGTCAGCACGTTCCATGCCGGGACCACGAGGCTTAGCACCAATAAGGAGTGCCCATTCAGCATCGCGGAAGATATCATAAGGATCAATACCGATGCTGACTTCCCGCAGCAATGGATATAGGGAGTCCTCCAGCTCCATAGCAACACCTGCAGAGGGTAGAGGGACAGTCAATCATGCAGGCATTTAGATTGGAAATATGTAGACGTGAAATTCCAGATGAGCGAGGGGGTAAGAAAGAAGGCGAGTAAGCAACGTAAGGACCTTCAAGAGCTTGGATAGATCTTTCGGAACCCAGTAGCTTGAGGGAAACTGGCTGATTGGGTCCGAAAACCTCACCGGATGCAAGCTGGCAGGCACGCAGTTGGGCATGAGAAACAGTATGTTAAAATGATGGATGATAGATAGTACAGTATAGTCATAGTCAAAAAAAGAAAAGCAGGGAAGAGGAAAGAAAGAAGAGAGACTTTGAACAACAGATGGTTGGAGATCATGCCAGCAGCACCAGAAACAGCCACCGTTATCAGCTTCTTCCACGTCTGAGTCTCTTCCTCCTGAACCCATCTAAGTGTAAGTGTAAGTAGAAACAACAAGTTAAGGAAGCAGAAATCCTAGTGGAGGCAGAAATTATAGTACAGCTTTCAAGTCGTAAGTCAGGCAGAAGACGCCATAACATTCTGCCTTGCCGCTCTGCTCCACTGCCACCCGGCTCTCTACTTGGCTGCACCGTGAGTAAGTGAATGAGTGAATGAAATAACAAAGAGACGAACAAACAAACGCAGAACTGCAGCAAAAGAAGAAGAAGAAGACAAGTACTTGGCAGGAAGAGAGCAGCGAATAGCAGAGGATGGTGATGGTGCTGTGGGAAGCAAGTGGATCCTGCATTTGCGGAGACCAAACAAAGACGACGTTGAAGAAGAAGGTGAAGAGCAGCTTAGGTGGTATGCGGGTTTGCCAAGCTGGGTATGTGCGCAATGAGCCACCTCCATCTCTGGTTGATATTCGACGACACAAACAAACACCAAGGAAGGAAGGATGAGTGCCAACAGACTTGTTTGAGAGATACGATAACAGACTCTTATCACCTCTTTGGTTTTGTTTTTCTGTTTGGGGTGGTTATGAGGACTTCTTCTTGCCACTTGTCATGCCTTCCTGATTCCCTCTTTTATTATCCACTCCTTTCACCTTTGTCACCTTCTGACTTCCCCCCCCACCTTGGGGCTATTCCCCCACACTTATTTCTCGTATACCCACCAGTTATATGAACCAAAAAAATGGGTGTTAATTAGCGGGAATACTGCTTGGCCAAAGGCGATAGAGCACCCAGACAACTCCAAAGTTCACGAAATGAAGTTACTCAATTGATTGAAGGAGAAAAAAATTTGGAGTGAAGCAAGGGTTACCCTCCTGCAGAACTGAAGACGTGAGAGTGTTTGAAGCTCCAGCAGAATCTTCGTATTTGGGGTATCATTCCGCCATTCAATCAGCAACCAACAGACATATCCATCAGTTTTGGACTTTACACACTCCACATTTGATTTCACATTAGGGAAGTGATGACAGACAGGCAGTGTTGTATAACTAGTAATCGTATTAGTATGGTCAAAATAAATAATTCGTATACAGTGTACAATTATAGTCTGATAAAAACAATCGGACCATCCTCAAGGGTAATAACTTTTGATTCTGGCCCGTACAAACTCGATACAAAATATGTGACAAAAACGCTATTGCATGCCATGTGTAATAAATTCCACATTTTGCAACCCCAAATACCAATTCACTTAGAGAAACTCCACTAGGATTTCTCATCGACTGCTTCATTCCCCAGAAAACCAGTGCCAAACACCGCCAGAAGCTTGCTTCTCGACTTTTGTATCATGCTCCACGGCCTGCTCAAAGCTTGATTTCTGCTCCCTCAACAATTTTAGCTCAGTCTCTACAGCCGGCAAATTTTCTAACATGCCTTGAAATCTTACTATTTGTGCCTGACATAATCCCCCAGAAATTATCCACAAGATCAACAACATGGGCTGATAAAACAACCACAGCACATAGAGAAGACTAAGACAGGATCAAACCTCCAAACTAAAGCATCTCGATCTTTCTGCAATCAATTGACCTTGGACAGACTCGAGTTCCTAAACATGGACCAGGCATTTTCAAATTATTTACAAGATGCAGAAACAACTTCTTCTAAACAAGAGAACGTGAAGCTGCACATACCTTGGTCAGCTCTACATGTGTACTATTGGTATCATCAATCTTTCCCTTCAGCATAGAATTTTCTGCCCTAACTTCAGCAAGTGAGGATTCCAGCAGCCCCTTTTCTGCCCTCAGCCCATAGGTGTCAGTTTGCTCTACCTTCAAAGTGTCCAATTGCTTCCCAGAATTTAGTGAGTAGGCTGCAGATACAGATGCAGCTGCTGCCGCTGCTGCAGGTGATTGGTATATTTTAGGGCGTATGGTGTCCTTCAATTTGGGTCTCATAACAAATACCTAAAAGTTGAAGTGAAGCCCAGGAGGTATTTCAGTTATAACAAGAAAGCTGCAATTTTCCAATATTTATATAACTTGGCCTATGTATTTAAAATTCAAAGATCTTTGCAATGTCGGTTTGGCTACAGAACTTCATTCTATAGTCACATACTTCTACTGAACAGAGAATTCAAAGAGGATATTTATATAATTAAGTGTAGTCACTTTCAATAGGATTGCACTTTAAACTTAAATGCACCTGCATTTCATAAACTAGCCATTCTTATCCAAACTTTCACCTCAAGAACAATAACGTTACTCCAGTGCCTCAAAGATTCCCACCCACAGTATTAAATCTCGGTTAAGGTCACAACATTAGCTATTGCAGGTTCGTCTCGGTAAATATGGCCAATATCGCTTCAAAATGCTGTACAATTTGTGATCTTCAAAATCTATAATATTGGTCGTGGTTAGGGTCGTGGCCTTGATTTAAACTATGTTTCAGCGGACGGTGGAATAAGGGGTTTCTTATGAACTTCTTTACAGAACACAGTTGAGAGTTGCATTCAAGGACGGCCGCTTCACACTTAAAAAAAAAAAGCGCGAGAGACATTTTGCTTTTTTTTTTTTTCCATCATTATCCAGAACCATAGGAAAGTGAGCCTTCCGCTACATTGGATATGGAGGCTCAAACTTCCACTTATTGCTACAAAATTATTTTCACACATCTTCTCTAACACAAAAAGAAATGGACATATTCAAGGGCTAAGCAATTTTCAACCCCAAAGGACATATTCTATAAGAGAGTTTCAATATGACTTAAAATGGCACAAACTGATGTATATATGTGTCACTTGCCTACAATAGCCAAAAATGTGTAGAGCATTGAGCAACAACAATGTTCATGCATTTACCCTAAAAAATTAAACATGATACACTACGCATACAGTGACTTTACTGCATCTCACATAATCTTAAACCACCTCAAATCGAGTGTGTTTTGTGTGTCATTTTATCCTCATTTTGCGTTAAGAAATCAAGAAACGGTATAGGAAGTTAAGAAAAAAAAAAAAGATCCTAGAAACTGATATTAATTGGATATCTGAACTACATATGTTTCTTATGGTGGAATGTGAAGTAGCTTTCTCTCAATGCTGTTTCATACAAGGGTAAGATTCCATACATCCTACATACCTACCTTATTTGGCAGCGGCGCAG
>JAUEKU010128239.1:0-12509 GCA_032274805.1 Gypsophila paniculata
AGATGTTACTCACTTCTTCTTATCAATGTCAGGGATGTCACTTTTCTCAGCCTTCTCTACAATAACCTAGACAACAATTTTAAGCAGTATTAGCAGCACATTCAAAATTTAACAACGGAGGCTATGAGGATACATAAGATAGATCATCATACAGGGATTCTGTCAGGGTACTTCTCCCTGATGCGAGCAGCTTCAGCCTGCCTGCGTTCTGCAATGTATCAGAAGTCAGAAGGTTAGTCGGTCATCCAAAGTAAACAAGTGTCAATATGGAGGAGAAAATTTCACGAAAACAACGCCAAAACTTTACACCCATTCTAAAGCAATCCTCTCATCTACACATCACGTAACAACTTCCAATCAGAAAACACTCTGATTAATAACTTTACAAGAATTATCCTAAGCATTGTAACTTGTGACAACGCTAACCCCGACAAACTGTATAC
The DNA here is from genome assembly GCA_032274805.1 of Gypsophila paniculata. NCBI lineage: Eukaryota > Viridiplantae > Streptophyta > Magnoliopsida > Caryophyllales > Caryophyllaceae > Gypsophila > Gypsophila paniculata. The sequence goes on from JAUEKU010128239.1 coordinate 444, forward strand.
ATTAAGACTAATAATATTAGGAATCGAAGGGAATAGGAGTAACAAAAGCTTGCGCCTTTGTGGACAGCGTGTTCTTATGATGTACCCGAATTTACTACTGCATATCAATTTACTGTAACCATTAGCAATATCTCTCAAACATACTTACTTCCTCGAAGTGATTTTCTTTTCGTTAAATTAGAAGTCAAACAACCATCTTGACAAACGAGAAGGTTGTATAAAATAAAGCGAAAGAGTCTTCAAACATATCATACACAGCAACAGAGGAACCTCTTTTAATTTGACAGACAACAATTAATTAGGATGCAGAAGGATAGCAGAACTCGACGAGCTGATGACTTGAGTTTCAAATGAATAGATAGATTATGAGGGAAACAAATAAAACCACCGAGTATTCGATTCAACCATAATGTAAGATCAATCTTTGAGTACAGGTGGTTGACGGGTAAGTCTTATATAAGACCGTCTAACAATCCTTAAAGATTATAGGAACGTCCTGTGTTATGGTTGGTTGACACATCCTAACACGTCAGCAAAATTAACAGCACACACACACAAGAAACTTTTCACCATATAAATACATAAATATTAAAAAAAAGAAAGATAAAAAGAAAGAAAAGGAGGGAGAATAACCAAGAGGATGTTGGAGCTTGAAAGAACTCTTGGCCATGTCTGATCAAACGAAATCAACCACAATTAGGGTTTACTAAAATTAATAATAATAATAATAATAAAAAAATAAAAAATAAAGGAAAAAAACAGGAAATAAAGAAGAAAAAGAAGAGAAGTAAAGAAAAGGAAGAAGAATGACCAGATGAAGAAAGAAAGAAGTAAAAGAGAGGGGAGGGGGGTTGCTTGTAGAATGAGGGAAACTTGATTGCTGATTGATGCTGATTGATGATGATGATGATGATGATATTTCGCCTACTTTTTATTATGTTGGTTCTACTTTTATACTACTACTACTACTCTTATGCTCTCTCTTCCCTATTTGAGCTACACTCTTGTACGCCCTATATTTTGGGCTGGGCTCCTTCATTGGGCCTCTTTTGCTTCTGTTTTACTATCCACCTCTACTTCCTCCTTTTCTTATCCTTTTAACATATGCCCCTATTCATTCTCAATTTTGGAGCACAATAAATACTGTATTACTTATTTTTACTTACTTAACTCCCTTCTTTTCGTTCATTTGTTTATCTTTAATTTTGGTACAAATATTTACAAGTTGAGGGTCAAAATTATTAAATGACAAATGGTCAAATGGTCACAATTATTTATTGAATGCATTCCTAAAATACAAGTGTAAATAAATAATTGGGACGGAGGAACTATTATGTAATTTAATTTTATAAGTTGATGTGTTTATTACGGGAGTAAAGAACTAATGATTATGGACATGTTTACCTAACTTACTTACAAACCATATGAATACTAGATTTACAATGAACTTGGCCTTTTCTGACAACTATCAAACCTACATTCCCTACTAATAGGTATGCATTTCGTAAACCATAGCGTCTCAATCATCCATGTTTTACCATGGAAACGTACTCGAACTCGAAATCTTACATACTCCTGCAATCATGCTATATCCCTTACTTCATAGGGATTTAAACTTGATACTCCTTAAATGTTTTACCATAAATTTTTATAGTGCATTGGATAATCAAAATGATTTCCAAACCCTTCATGACATTATTTTAACGACACGGTGCCAATGTATCGCAACCTTGATTTAATACCACCCAATGACACCAAATCAAAAGCAACATAGCTCAAATGGATAAGACCGCAGTACAATTATATAATCCAAAGCAAAAAAGACAGCTAAAAAAGATGTAGAATTGTAGATTAAGGAGACATTATTATGTCCATTCATCACATCACATGCACTAATGATGAAAAGTAAGCATTCCACTAATTATACACTCAACAAAAAATGACAAACCACCTCAAAATTAAACTGCTTTCTTTCTCAAAAGGATGACTAAAGTGCTAATTTAGTCTTATTTTTTCTGGTGACTCTCAAAAGGATGACTAAAGTGCTAATTTAGTCTTAATCAGCAGCATTGAAAGAATGAAGGATCACACTCTCCCCTCTATAAAATGGAGAGCAGAAAAGCTAATAAGCACCCTATAAACTCTCTCTATATATCTCACATTTCATTTTACACTTCAAATTTATCTACATTCGTGATCGAAAACTACGATAACAACAGAACACTCCTGCCATATGAGCTTTCCTGAGGTTGGAAATCTGCAGGGTTTGTTATGTTGGGAGGGGATCCGAAGGCGGAATTGTCCCACTGCCGAGTTTGTTATGCTGGGAGAGGTATCAGAAGGCGGAGTTGTTCCAAAGCGCGGTGTTTGGTTCCCCGCAGCGCCGGTGGACCTCGCCCATCCGCTCAACTGACCTGCAGACGCCGCTGCAACTCCAGTCGAATGATGCCACGCACACGTTGCCTGCCTGTGCCTTCCACTCGCAATCTGGTATGCCATACCCGAAACATTCATTATTACTTTGTTTAACTTCATGAACATTTAACAGAAAAAGAAGAATAGACACTGCGTAGATACATAATCTGCCTAGGTTATGTTTCAATCTTCAAGTTTTGTGAAGCAATTTGATTTAAATTTTGGCTATTTGCAGACGATGTTACCACTACTCATCATATTGCCCTGTGTATGTGTGTCTGACCCTCAATGGTCGGACATGAGTATGAGCCTTGAACCACTTCATTTGAGCCTAGTTATGTTAAATAGCCGAGTGCCCAAGTTCGACAATCAGGCATGCATCTGCTTTTAATCGTGTCTAAGTAACAAAAACCTTCAGTTAAGGCAACCTTGAGTCAATCATCCCCACAAATGGTAACTCAAAACGAAAATCTCAGAAAGTTATGAGGCAGAGCACGGACGATATCTTTCTATGCTCATTTGTTTTACAGGAGTGAAAATAATGAGGTAGACTAACAAAGATGCACAATAATACCTACTCACAAGTATCAAACGAACATCTACTAATCAGATGACTAAAATATAGATCTGAGTTCCACCGCATTTTGTAATGGAACATAACCAAACATTCATATATGTTTTTTCAAATTGTAGAAATTTAATATACGATAAAAGGAGAATAATATTATTGATGAAATGATTGTTGTGTGTGTTCTTTTGGTTACATGAGATCCCTAATATATAGTATAAGATCACTCTCAAAACCCTAAACAACTAAACCCTAATATCTAATTGTAATGGGCCTAGCCCATTACTCCAATACAAATAAATAATCGTGCCTCACAGAAACAGGTGCAAAGAGAAAAAAAACGTACCAGGAGGAGTTCCACAGCATAACCGTCGATCATCGATGTGCTGTACATCTAATCCGATAAACCAAGCACCTAACGAGACATCTTCATTGGCAAACTTGTGCAGTACATGCCTGAAATGTCAAAGCCGTAAAAAAGGTAAAAGATTAGTTCTCGAAGACATTATCACACTGTATTTCACTTGAGAGAAGTGTTACTAGCACTCACTTATTTATGGATATATAAGTTGCTAAATCTTTTGAAACGGCGTAAAGCTGCCCTGTAGCATGACGGAAGTATCTGTTTCCTTCATCTCCGAACTTCCAGTGCTCAGGCTCGTGGTACCTTACTCCTCTGCTCAGAAGTAAACACACAATAGTAAATATCACGACATTTCAACAATTAGTAACTGATAGACTGAGGAAACCAGAACTACCATACTTTTGAGCAAGGACGGGGCCCGATTTCATGCATCCTATGTACACCCTAGGCTTTGACCGATGTCGAATTAGTGTTGACGCTAGTGTTCCTGCAACATATTCCACAAGAAAAAAAAATCAATATCATGATCACAATACGGTGTACACAATAATTAAACACCTACAGTATTGCTCAGTAAGCTTTTGTTCCAATAGAGGGAACAAGAGGAAAACAAAAGGAACAAATTCCATTGACGGGATGGTAAGTTGGATTGGAGGAAAAGGGGGAATGGAAGGATCAATTGTCCTTCCTACGAGTCAAAAAGGAAAAAATGTCTCCCACCCTTTTGTCTCCCCTCCGTTTCGCTCCACTCACATGGAGTCACCTCCCCTCCCCTTCCTTCCGTCCCTAATATTGAATCCAAACAAACGATTACTTCGCTGTCTACAAATTGTCAATAATTTTTCTTGTTTCTTACCCAGAAAAAGTGAGTAAGATACTACCCCGTTAGTCACAGTAGCCTCAGACACAGTGCTGAAGAAAGAATTTGAGACAAACTAGAAGAGAGAAGTCCTGTACCTATATTTACATGTACATCATCGTCAACTTTGACGTAGTACTCAGCATCCCACATAGCAACAGCAGTGGCGAAGTATATTTTTGTTTTCGCCGATAGTTCAAGATATCCCTCAACATGTGGCTGTCCTCGTAGCAGGCGTGAAACGGGACCATGTTAGCCTCTTCATTAATATTTGATATTGACCATAAAATGGTCCGAGTTTTAACAATCAACTTACCAGCCTTAAAAAGTCTCCATGCTTTTGATCTTCGGCCTCAATAGCTCTATCCAAGATGCCACCAGCTGTAGCACTGACGACAACAACAGCAAGTAGCACATAAGCTAAGAAGAAATATGACCAATAAAATTTGATGCACTTAAGGGTACGAAAATACAAGACCTACCTGTGACCGATGACAAATTTCATTATGATGCCCTTCTCTTCTTCCAGTTTCTTTCTCTTTTCTCCTGATTGATGGCATTAAAGAAAGAATTAACATCAAGAAAGAATAGACGAACAGACAACGTTACAAAAGGATGTCACAAACCTTGAGGCATCCAAGTTGCACGAACGGAATCTCTTCTCTTTCGACTGCTGAAAGCGGTATTAATGCCAACCACCATCAAATACTTCCGTTTGCCTTTAGATTCGGACATAGGGGATCCTTCCATTATCGACTCCTGTGTAGCCCTTGCTGCAGCTAGCTCCATTTCTAGGCTTGATATGGTTTTATCAAGTGTTCTGCATGGAAACGACATTAAAACTTTCCGTCTTTCCTTACTTAAAAGTATACTCCCCTAAATCCAACCTCAATATCCTGATGACAAGAGAGAAATTAAACTTACTCTATCGTGCCGTGTGTTCTTGAAGCCTCGGGTTTTCCCTCCTTCTGCAAAAAAGAAGGTTCATACTAGTCAAGAACAGGCAACGAAAAATCATACAGCATATCAGTAATTGACTGGATATGCGGCCACACATAAACACTTCACTGCAATCATAGAACAGCGGACTCACAGTTTTTCTGTCGTAATCCTCCTTAATAACACTTTGCCTTCCTTCTTCTAGTGTAGCTCGTCGAAACAAAACTTTATCTTCTGGTTCTGTCCAAAACCTGTACCATTTGACCGAAAGCATGCAGTTATCAGACTACAATCTCTACCACAAGAAAAATAATTACTCTGTATATAACAAAAGAACAGCCACATTTTTCTGAATGTTGACTTAACATGGTTACTTCAAAAGGGAAAATCCCAGGCTCAAATTTCAATCACCCTAACGACAAACTCGTAATGTCGACAGATCACTATACCGTCTATCAAAGGTCCTAAAGTACACATGGAACTGCGACTCCTCGAAACGGAAAATTCAAATCTAAGATAGACTCACAACTGAAAGTTAGCCATACATATTCAAGAAATTCTCTGCTCATGTCAGCTCTATTTTGGGAAAAGAAAACAGTTGTGACAATAATTTCTTCTAGTAGTCCATAACATTGGTACCGTAATACTCCCTTCGTTTCAATTATTCATTTAACTTTATATTTTTGGGATGACCGTTAATCACCCTTAGTCTACATAAAATTATAATTTGATCATCTTCCAACTCCTTGATTTTTATGGATCAAATTATATTTTCAGCAGAAACGGTCAATGAACGCTCATTTCCAAAATTAAAGTACAACACAATTATGGGTGGATTAAATTTGAAACATCAAGATCACAATCATATCAAAAGGCAACCAATTAAGATCACCACCAAACAAAAAAAAAAAAAAAAAAAAAAGAAAAAAGAAAAAAGTGCTTTAAGTACAATTAATCATGTCATACAAACATTTCTTCCAACAAACTTTTTAGGTCAAATTTTCAATTGAATTAGATGAAAAGTCTATATCATTGCCCCATTAAAAAAAACATTAAAATTAGAATTAATATTCTTCAACTAAAAACAAGCATACCCTAGTTTAATTTGGAATTAAAATCAATGCATTTATTAATATATTATTTGATTTTTACTTAATTTAATAACTCAATTACACAATTATGCAACCAATTATGTGACGTACTATAAAAAAAGAAAGAAAATTATAAAATAAAATAAATAAAAGGAAAAATTCATCATATCATCGTCCATTACTAAAATTAGACGGAAATGAGCATATCGAACTAGCTATTTACGGTGTAATATACTTTTATTTATTGTCGATATCAACAAATTGTAATAAGACGATCTTTTACAAGACTCAATCAAAATTTGGTAATTTAATCCATTAATTTGACCACATAATTCCTACCACCGACAATTAATTTTGACCACATACTTCAAAAAAGACATTAATTTTGTAAAATTCTTCAAATTAATTCACAATTTTACTGCTCATAATTGAAATATAATCAATCAAAAATAATAAATTATATAAGAAACATATAAACAAAATCAAAATTAAAAAAAATTAAGAAATTAAATTAAAAATACCTATTAGTGAAGAACATTCCAGCACAAAAACATCCAATACAAAGAAAAAACGCCAAATTTCGTGAAATTACTCCACTTCTTTGTGCTGTTTCATATCCTCTGCTTTTCCAAGACATTATTTTTATTTATTTTCTTTTTTATTTATTTATTTATTGTTCTTGAATTTCAGTTTAATTCAATTTTTTTTTTTTTTGACTAAAAATTAGTTGATTCTAAGCAAAACCCAGTTCAATTAACGACAAAATGAGTCCAAATAAACAATCTTTTAAAATACCCAGATCATAAAAATGAAATCTTTAATTTTTCACCCAAAAAAAAAAATTTAAAAAAATAAAAAATAAAAATTGCGAAGTTCAATGAAGAATATGATTCGTTACTGAAAACGTCGGTGTTCTTGGGCAGAGAATAATGAGAAAAATATTTAGAATTTTTTGTGGAAAAAAAAATAAAAATAATAAAAATAAAGTGGTAATAAAACAAAATGAAAAAAAATGGAGGAAATTATGTGAAGTCGTAGAAGGTATAAATCATGTGTGTTGTGACAGTTGCTTTTAAGTGGAAGTTCGAGAATATATAGTGTACACCTAACTTTTAAATTGTTTCTTCTTTTGTTTTTTTGTAACCAATTTTTTCAGTTATTTGTTGTAATATAAGAAAAAAAAAAGTGTAATACTTGGATCTGTTTTTAAAGTTCGTGTTTAATAGGTCGCGGTTAAATACATGTATTATGTTTGGGTTGTGCTCATCGAGAGAGGAGGTGATCCATTTCGTACGTAGTTCAAGAGAAGTTTCAACTTAGAATTAGTTGACTATAAAACGAGTGATTTCTTGAAATTATAAAATGGCAAACTTTTTTTCAAATTATTCAATCTTAAAGAGTAAGTCTTGTAAAAGACTATTTTTCTCTTTCAAATTGAAATAACGACAATAAATGAAGGTATATTAAGTAGGTGGTTAGAGTGTAAAAGATAAATGTCTTTCACAATTCAGCGTGAAAGACTTTTTTTTTAGACTTATCGAATCTTAAATTGTACATGGAGGAGCTCAAAGGTTTGTTAATTCAACTCACAGGACTTGATGTCATTCTAATTAGCTTTTTGTCCAACTAAAATCGTTCGTTTGATCAATTGTCTGCTCATCACTAGCTCAATTTTTCTTCATCTAGTCAACAATGAGCTCTAATATCATACGTACTTCGTATTAGAACCATGCATTGAAACTAAGTCTACATTAAATTTATGAGACAATGATATTGAAACTCAATACTATCAATAGAACTTATCATTATACACACCGTTCAACACGATAATGTTTTGTATATACTGTTGTGGAAGAAAATAAAACCGAACAAAAGCCATCCAATAATACCTCTGTAATCACATTACTTCACATGTCATATTCTCTTCTTGCAAATTATTTGGTACGGAGACATAATATTCATAAACCAAAAAAAATAAAAAAAGATAATTGTAACTTTACGGTATGTGTACGTTGGAAATATATAGCAGCAACCACCTGAGTACTTTAGCAAACAAATTGTATAGTTGACGTTACTTTGAATATTCAACACGTAGTGAATCTTGTGGCTATGATTAACAAACAACGTACTTAGCTTTGTGTTTTAGATTTGCATTGAAATTTGTGAGTACAATCTCATGGAAGTTTGGAATCAATTGGTATTTGTGTTACGTCGTTGTTAATCTCATGCATTGTACAGTACCAGTTAATTAATTTAATTTGTTGGATAATGTATTGTAATTATATGTCTCTGCACAAATTATGTTATTGAGAACAATGTCTCTGCATACTTTGAGTGGAAATATTTTTCTAAGATACGATAATGTTTTATTAAATGTAGTATTAAATATGTACATATATTAGCGGATCTCCGTAATGATAAAGTACAAGTTAGCATTATATATGAAATTTAGAATAAAACCCAAAATTTATTGGATGGCGGGCCTTTGGTATTTGCAGTATTTAAATTTTGAGACGAAATTTAATTGTACAAATCAAATAATTGATTAATCTCTAAGAGTCAAATGTTAAAACTTGATTATATCAGGTTTTCAACAATCTAGTCTAAAAAAAAAATCATAAATTCACGATCGGCTATTATAAGCTAGTACATCATCTTTCCCTTAACTTCCTCTAATAATTAAAACTTTGATCGATTTTTAATACACTTTGAATCACACCAAACATTACTTTATCGTTTTCGACAAACATAAAATTAAAATGTCACCCACAAATTAAAACTCAAACTCTCCATTCTCCAATGAAAGAAAAAAATAAAACAATTTTTTCCTTGAAGAAGTAGATTCAAAAAAGGTAAGGAAGATGATTAATAATGTGGCACTTTTTCAGATGAACAAAATAAAAACTTACAACTAAAAATAATGACACAAAATGCTGGTGTTAAAGCAAACAAGTCATGTTCAATTAGCAAGGCCAACACATGATGCACGTGCACTTAACGTGATACCTTTTCTTCTCCTGTGAAGTGTGAACCATCATATATTCCAACCTTGCGTCTCTTCTCGATCTCCCTAATAAACATGCAAATTAATGACGGAGTAATTATATTGACTCCTTGAATTATGATGTAATTTATAATTAATTACACCAATGTATGTTTTGTATTTAGTCAATGCTAATATATATTGGGGAATTATTTCACTTATGATGAAATATTTATAAAACCTTTTCTTCACTTGGTGATTAGAGTATCTTTAATAAACATTTTTTTTCATTCTATCACATATAATATAATCGTTTTTTTTTTTTTTTTGAAATAATCACTCTACAAAATTTATAATGTATGTATATATATAACTATTAAATCAACACCAACTTCATTATGAAAATGACCTTGCCCAAAGTAAGAGAGCGAGGGTGTCGTGACGAAAGTCCAATAGAAAGTTAATCACTATTTCACCATTGAGGTGATGAAAGTGCGTGCAATCGAAACATAACCTTCCTGAAATCAATTAGCAACAGTTGACAGACCCATATATATTATATAATTATAAGGTTAACAACTTTCTATGTCATCACTAATGTGGGATAATTTCACATGTGAATTGAAATCTTATATGTTCTGACATTATTCTAATTTTTTGAAAATAATAACTTTATATAGTGTAGCAATTGTTCCTTTGTTTTTATAAGATCAAGCTTATACTAATTGTTATCCTTGTGGTTTTTGTCATAGGCACATGTTTTTTAAAAGTTCAAATTAAATGAAGAAATAAAATTTTCTCAACTTTAACCAATTGTTGTTTATATTTAAAATCATCACTTATATAAAATATACAAAGTAAATAAATAATAAATTATTAGGAAAGAGATCGAGAATATAATATAATATTATTGCTTGATGATTAGCCGTAGTAGTGCATTACATACTCTATTACCACCACTAGATTGAATATGAATAATGTTACGTTTTTGGTTAATGTACGATCATAGTGGTGGTTAACAATATTAAACATCGTACATATCATTGCACACCGTATTTATTTCACACCGTTCATTTAATTTATTCATATGTAACTAATAATGCTATTGATGACTTCACGAATCTTTTTCACAGTTATATACAATTAATTTTGGGAAAAAAATATATTTGAATTGCATGCAATAATTTCGATTATTTCAATCAAATTCTTTTTAATTTGACTTAAATTTAATTATATCATTCTTGTGAAAAGAAATTAGAAATTATAAGAAACTTAGAAGAAAGAACTCAAAAACCCTCTCTCTCTAAACCTAGCCGCCTCCTCCCATCCTCACCAAAAACCCTCATTTTTCTCCCACAGGGGCTGCCATTCACCATTTTTGGTGGTGGTAAGCCCCAAATTTCATCTTATTTTTCGTTTTTTTTAGTTTTTCATGAATAATTTGGTTCTTCCTATATGGAAGTTTTGCCCCCACAATATGTGGGTTTGTCCTCTCTATATGAGAGTTTTCAGTACTTTCTTTAAAACTCCTACTTGGAAGATCAAGATTCGATTGGGTATTCATATGATGTTACAATTGATGTCAAATCTGCTAGTGCAACTTGTCAAGATAGATGGAATTCATCACCTTCGAAACAACTTCAGATCTAAAGAGCCTCTCGCTAAAGGCTGTAAAAAGAAACAGCGGTTTAAGAGAGGATATGCAAAAGCGTCTTATGCTACTAACGATATAAGTTTTGAAGGCTATGTATATATTTTGTTTGTTCCATACTATTTTGCATTATGTTTCTTTTGATGTTTATTGTATCATTGGTATGATTTTGTCTTAATGAAATGATCTTTCATCTCAAAAAAAAAAGAAATTAGAAATTATATAGAATCACATAGTTGATATTTGATTATATGGGGTCATATACAGTTATTTGTGTCAGGTTTCATTTGCGATCAAGTCTTTAATTTAGGGTCAAGGTGAAATTGAAGTAAGGCCAAGTTAAGTAGGATTAATTCAAGTTTCGGGTCATATTCAAATTAAGTCAATGGATTCATATAGAATTCAGGGTATAGTCAAACTCGTCAAGAGAGGCAACCCAATATTGTCAGGTCTCGTTACTATATTCAATACGTTGATTATTTCACGTTAGTTATCCGCAAAAATTAAAAATTTATGTCAGATCATTTAACATGTCAGACGAGTTTATAGTAATTCAATAAAACCATTCGAAAACTTACTATATTTTAACTTAAGGAAAAATTGACAGTTAGCTACCTTATAAAATCAAAAATTTGGCACTTACTACCTTATAATTTTTTTTTAAAAATTACTACCTTATATAACAATTTTTTTACTTATTGCTACCATTTCTTAACGCCATTAGTTTTGGCCGTTAAATTTCAATTTTGACGTTAAATTTTGTTATTTTTTAACCATTTTACCCATCCTTCACTATAAAAACTACCTCCCTTCTTCTCATATTCCATTTTTTTAAAACCCAAAGTCTTGTTTAAGACGGATGTAAACAACCCATTTATGAGATTTCTTAAAACGGATCCAAATCAACCCAAATTTAAGACCCAGTTTTGATCTTGTGATATTAATTGTAGGTATAAATTGTTTTTGGTATCAATATCTCTTATATTCCTCTCACTTTCATTGTCAATCCACCATTAACAACTTCAGATTTTCTCAATTTTTCTCTCATTTGTCATTCCAATCTAAATTTATCGAAATTATTGTGCGAGAAAACTTTCGAAATGAAAGCGATGATGATGATGTCAATAATATGGTTATGTGAATGAAATATTTTTCATTTTTTAATATGCTTGTTAGTATTTGCTAATCATTCGTTT
>JAUEKU010128349.1:0-12506 GCA_032274805.1 Gypsophila paniculata
AAAATCAAAGTTTGCTCATCGGATTTGATTACCTCCCTTATCAAATACAAAAGTGCTGCATATTTCTCTTCCTGTCTCAAGGTGATAAAGGTCATCGTCAAGTCGGGACTAACTCTACTATCTACATCAAGTCGAATAAGATGAGGATCTCGCAGACCAGCCTTAGCAAACTCTGCCAGAGCACTAGGTAAAGTTGCACTGAAGAGTAAAGTCTGGCGGTTCTCACTCAACTGACTCAGAATCTTATGCAGCTGCTCAGCAAAACCCATACCAAATAATGAATCAGCTTCATCAAAGACAACATACTCTACTGTTCGAAGGGTCATGTCATCCACTTCGGCCAAATGATGCATCAGTCTACCAGGTGTGGCAATGATGATGTCGGGGTTCTGCGCAAGCTCTTCAAACTGGGATTCCATACTATCTCCACCAACTAAAAGACTTGTACGGAGATCTGCATGCACAAACAACGCTACTCAAGTCCTTCCATTTATTAATGACGAAAACCACAATCAGTCTACTCAATATTTTAAGAATTATCGCTCATGTCAAGATAGATACTAAAACTATCAAATCCATAAAATCTAATTTGTATATTTGAATGTTTGTCGAACGCTTATCGATAAGACATTTGAACCACAATCAAACAGACACAGAAAGATAAACTGAAAAAACCTATGTTACACAGACTCGGCTACACCTTTTAGACATGGCATGGTGTTTATCAACAAGCAAATAGTCATGACATAGAATACCTACTATCTCAGCCTTTTCACATACAACTCAAGAGATCATCTTTTCGAGGCCACAAACCATAAACACAAAAGGGGAAAGCATGACAAGTTGACAACATTTAAACCTTTGCACACTACACCTGGTTCTAGAGGATATACACAGCACACAATACACATGGTTTTGGATTATGCTTTGTTTAACTAAAAATTAAGAAGGGATCAAAAGGGCATACAAAACCGAGGAACGGTGTTCTCCTACCAAATCTGTCATATGTTAAAAAGTTTATGTTTTGCCTTTTACCCATTTCTCCTCCATACATTTCCCTTTAACCCAATTCCCCATCCACACAACAGAATTTGGATCCCTCCCTTTCCCCCTGAATCCCTCCACTCAAACAAAGTGTTTCTCATACTACCTTAAAAAGCAAGGTTCGTTTCGTATCCCTTCATTACTCCTCCCTTTCTCTTCATCCAAACACTAACAAATCCGCCCTACCTCACCATCAATTAGGCTTTGTTTAGATACAAAATACTGAGGCAATCGGAGGCATGACGATATGAAGCAAGGATATTTTCCTTCCATCTCCCTCGTAGCTTAAAGAGATTTCGTTTTGCCTTGTACCCATTTCCCTCCAACCCAATTCCCTACCCACACAGCGGAACTCGCATCCTTTCATTTTCCACCAATCCCTCCAACAATAACACAGCTAAAACATCGTAATCTCAAACTCAATTGGGGTCAGCTAACATAATTTATCATTTGGAACTGTCCATAAATAACAATCCCTTCATCTAACCAAAATACTAATCACACTACTTCAATCTATCTACAGAATTCTCCTTTACCCCCATCAAAAACACGAAATTACTCAACCCAAAAGCAAACAAAAAAAACCACAATAAGGCCGTCAAACCAAACAGTTGGAAAAAACAAATAAAAGACCGTCTTTCACAATGAATTTTCAAAGACCATTTTCTTTTTTGAAAGTGAAAGACGGTCTTTCACAACACTTACTCAGCCAACAAACAAACAAATTAATCCAAAGAAAGAAAGAAAGAAAGAAAGCCCGAAATCGAACCAGTAAATCTGCCCAACTCCTTAGTAAATTTCAAAGTCTGCAACGCCAAATCCCTGGTGGGGCTCAAAATCAAAGCCCGAACACCGCCTTGAGGAACATGTTGATTCAATTTCTGCAACATTGGTATCAAGAATGCTGCAGTTTTACCTGACCCAGTACGAGCCATTGCAACAACATCAACCCCTGCTATTATTAGTGGCATTGTTTTACGCTGTATCGGTGTCGGTACCTGGTACCCTTTTCTTTTTATTGCTCTAAATACATTTGAACATAACTCTAATGATTCAAATCCTCCTGATTTTGATTTCTTTTTTTGTTCTTCTTTTCTCTTTAGCTCTGCTTTTGAACTTACTACAAAATTCCCCTTCTTTCTCTTCAAATTCTGATTATTTTCTGACATTTTTTGATTTTTTTTGGGGGATTTTTGGTGATGAATTTGGGGGTTTAGGGTTTATGAGAATGAGAGGAAGAGGGTATTGATTGATATTGATATTGATATTGTTAGGGTTTAAGAAACATGGCTAAATTGGGTTTTTTTTTTTTTTTCGTCGTCGTAGAGGTGGTCAATTGTGCGGTCCAGTTAACCTAATGTCTCGTTAAATAAATCAGTTTGTTAGGCCCTTTTTTTTAAATTGATTGAGATGGGTTGCATGGCTCCTTAAACCCAACACTAGGGTGTTCAAAAATAGTCGGAACGGTAAATTGGATCGATTTGGCTAGTTAGTCCGATCCGGTCTTGGATCGAGCACAATTCGGTCTGATCTTTGAGTCTAGAAAAAAAAGGTAACTGATCTTCGGTTCGATTCGGTCCGGTCCGATCCGAGGAAAGATTTCAAAAACATTTATATTAGAAGGTCTGGTCTGATCCTGTCCTGATTCCCTTTTAACCAGTCCGATCTCCGGGTTTAGTCAGTCTTTGAGTTTAACCAGTCTAGTCCGGTCCGGATTTGGAATGGTAAACACCCTTACTCGACACGATATAGTTTAGACAAAAGTCTAGTTCGGATTGAATTTAGGGCAAGTCGGTCGAAAGGGTCTCACTTTTTAAATTTATATATTTTTTTTAAGTATATAATTCAAAAGGTGAACTTGGATAGAATTTGTTTCAACCCAATCCTCCTAATTAAAGGGACGAACTGAGGTAGAGCCAACTAGGCCTCGCTCTTTGACATATCTATTTACACACATTAAGAGGGTGTTTGGTTGGAGGAGTTGGAATGGATGAGAATGGAATTGAGAATTTGAGACCATCTATAATGGTGAGGTTATACACCTCGTAAGAGCTTTTAGATGAGAGAGTGTGTCCTCATAATTTGCACAATGGTGAGATGTGTGTTTTAGTGGAGTGAGTTTTGTTGTGAATATTGTTTGAGTGAGGTGAAGAGTGAGTTGTAGTTGTGATGCGAGTAATGAGACGGTTGTGGCTACTCAAGGTTTGTTGGGCCATAATCTTATGATTGCAGAAGGTTGTCGAGTTCGAATGCGCGGTTCGTAAGCTTGGTCGCATGCTCTGAATTCGTCTAAGTACAAGTCTTCTACAAAGCAATTAAGTTCCATCTTAATTAGCCAATAAAGGGTGATTAATTCCCCTGTTTAGTGCGTCAGTTATCACCCTTCAATGGGCTGATTTATTTATTGTTTTAGGCCTTAAATTGCTAGAATTAAGGGCCATAATTAGCTAGTTAATTTTGTCATTAAGAGTCTTTTCATTTACTTTGAACGGTTGTCTTGGAGAGGTTATTTATAGTCTTCAATTTTATTGTATTGGCATTGAAAAAATATAATTGAAAGTAAGAAAAATCACTGTGTGTGAATTCTACTTGAGTTGTTGCGTGCAATTCATTTGGCTTCGTAAGATCGCGTTTTCTTGCGTAGTTCTCCGAGTATCAAATCAATAGGTCTTGGTTTGACTCACGATTATCGAACTATAGGTCTAGTTCGTTAATCACATATCTCCGTTACTTTCATTTCCGCTGCGAATTCGTATCATCGATGATCATTATTTAACAATTAGAAGATGGGTTCCAAACTTTGTCCCTGAGGATGATCGAATTAAGAAATTAACAGCGTGGATTAGAATTCCGAACTTACCAGTCGAGTATTTTAATGAATCCTTTCTAACTAAGATAAGTTCCAAAGTGGGTGATGTGTTTAGAATTGATAAGAATACCGCAAGTGCCGAAAGAGGACAATTTACGAGGTTAAGTGTAGAGGTGGATATAACTAAACCGCTTCTATCAAAGTTCAAGCTCCATGGCAGAGTTTATAAAATTCAGTATGAAGGATTGAAAATGATTTGTTTCAAGTGTAGCTGTCTTGGACATCCTACATATTCATGTCCAAGAGATGATCAGATAACAATTCCAGTGGATTCAAGAGAAAGTCCTAGACAAGTCCCAGATGTTCAACAGGAGGAAAAAACAGTCTATGGCGACTGGATGATGGTCAAAAAACCTCCAAGAAGAAAGTCTGTCACTAATCCGTCTCCTAGTGTTAATAAAAAACAAGGTATCTTCCCTTCTGTTTTTAACTTTGGTGAAAGTTCAAACTCAGCCGGGTCTCGATTTGGTATATTAGCTAATGTTATGGAAACCCCTACAAATCCTCCAGAAAAAGATCAATCCACAATTCATGCCTCAAATAATAAGTTTCCTACCAATTCAGAGGGTAATTCTCACCCAAGAATTCAGCAAAAAATCAATCTACTTGCCAAAAAAACAAGCAAATTATTTACACAATCATCCCATAAAAATTCAATCTCCAAATCTACACCTACAAAAAATACTTTCCAAAATAGAATCTCAAAAGAAAATATGATCAAACAGACATATTCCCCAAATAGTACTCCTATTATTCCATCAAATAATTCTCATATTTTGAAAGATATTACTAATACCCATACGAATCATAAAGCTCCTAACGATATTCTGTCTTCAAGTTCATTGCTTCACAAAGACAAGGAAAGTGCGCAGAATCATGGACCCTCATCCATACGTTTCTTATCTAGACCCCCTCCTGCCCCAACCGAGATGTCTATCGCAATCACCTCTGATAAAGATGATACCACCACACCAGACAATGATAGTCTCATTGAGTCCAGAAATGGCAGCTCCGTTCCTGGGTGTAATGATTCCAGAATGTCCAGTGATGGAGGTGAAGATATTCTTAACGGAGGACTCCACAACAAAGCTAACAATGGAGCTGTCGATACCATGGAGTATTGATGCTGTCCTACGACTTGTAAGTAGATCTTATCTATCGTTCTTAAATTACATCCCTGATTTAATGAGTTCAAGAATACCAAATTTGACACCCAACCTCCCCCATATTACTTATATGGTCTGGAATGTTCAAGGAACTGGTAACAAGAATAAAGTAAACGCAATCAAGGAAATTGTCCGTATGTACAAGCCTACAGTGTTAGTTTTAGTTGAAACACACATGGGAGGTGAACATGCGGCTAAGTTGGGTAATATCCTAGGCTATGATGGCCACTCTCGAGTGAATGCTAATGGTTTTAGTGGCGGAATTTGGATGTACTGGAACAGTGCATTAGTTACTGTTACATCTATTGAAGAAAATACTCAATTTTTAACCGTTGAAATTTCAAGACATGGCGACATCCCATGGTTTTTCTCAGCAGTATATGCTAGTCCAGACCCCACAAATAGACATGCTCTTTGGGCAGATTTAGAAGAGTTTGCTAGATGACACCATAAACCATGGCTCTTGGCAGGCGACTTTAACGAGACTCGTTCAATTTCAGAACGACATGGCGGTGACAGCAATATGGTTTGTCGCTGTGAGAACTTCAATAATTGGATAGAAAATTGTGAATTTATAGAACTCGCTTTCTCTGGTCCAGCTCATACTTGGGCAAGAGGAAATTCAGTCGAGACGAGACAAAGTGGCAGATTGGATAGAGCTTTGTGTAACACTGATTGGGGCTCAATGTTTGAAGAAGCGATGGTACAACACTTACCAGCAATCCAATCTGATCATTGTCCTCTGTTTATCTCCCCAAACGGCTTTGTTCCCCTTAACAATGTTACTAGGCCCTTCCGCTTCTAGGCTTGCTGGCTCACTCATGAAGAATTCAATGATTTTGTAGATAACAGTTGGCCAGAAGAAGGAGTCTTCACATCCAGACTTGAATTATTTTCCAGGCGATTACAAGATTGGAACTCTGAAGTGTTTGGTAATATTTTTAAACAAAAGCGGCAACTTATGGCTCGTATAGAAGGCTGCCAACGAGAATTATCTAAGCAGAGAAATAATAGACACTTAATTAAACTTGAAGCACAACTAAGAAAGGAGCTGGATGATATACTTACACGGGAAGACTATTATGGTACCAAAAATCTCGTCTCGATTTTATTGAAGATGGGGATCGAAACACATCTTACTTCCATGTGAGCACTCTTATTAGGCGATGGAGAAACAAGATTACTATGTTGAAAAACGAGTCGGGGGAATGGATTGATGATCAGTCTGCTGTCAAAGACCTAGTAGTCGAATACTTCAAAAACTTATATACTGATGATCCAAACCCTGAAGCTACTGACCTCTTACCTTGGGACCTTTTTCAAGAATTTGGGAACAAAGATTGGGATTGGTTAACAAGGCCTTATACTAGGGCTGAGATTTTGAATGTTATCAGTAACATGGGAGCATTGAAAGCACCTGGACCCGATGGTTTCCAAGCTCTGTTTTATCAAAAAAACTGGAATTTGGTTGAACCCTCTCTTTGTGACATGATTTTTCAAGTACTTGAAGGCAAGGGTATGCCAGCAAACTTAAATGATACGCATATTGTTCTTGTTCCTAAGGTTGAAGCACTCGAGTCTATTACACAATTTCGGCCTATCAGCCTGTGCAACGTGGCGTACAAAATCATAAGCAAGACCCTAGCTAATAGAATAAAAAAGGTCTTACCTCATGTCATTTCAGAAACTCAAAGTGGTTTTGTCCCGGGACGACAAATTACAGACAACATTGTTATATTCCAGGAAGCGATACACTCAATGAGGAAGAAGCAAGGACGAACTGGCATTATGGCGATACAAATTGATTTGGAAAAGGCCTATGATCGACTTCGATGGG
Organism: Gypsophila paniculata; assembly: GCA_032274805.1. Taxonomy (NCBI): domain Eukaryota; kingdom Viridiplantae; phylum Streptophyta; class Magnoliopsida; order Caryophyllales; family Caryophyllaceae; genus Gypsophila; species Gypsophila paniculata. The sequence continues at coordinate 6,917 of JAUEKU010128349.1, forward strand.
ATTTTATCAGAGCTACCCTAAAGGATATGAATTTCCCTATTCTACTTAGTGATGTGGTTATGGAATGTATAACTTCAACAAGAATGAGCGTTTTATGGAATGGAGAGCCCATATCTCAGTTTGTTCCGACAAGAGGGGTTCGACAAGGCGATCCATTGTCCTCCTATTTATTTGTCATGTGTCTAGAGAAGCTGCAACAAGCTATTGATCTTGAGGTCAGAAATCATAACTGGAAACCTGTCACACTTAGTCGCGGAGGTCCTAACATTACGAATTTATTCTTTGCGGATGATATGGTTCTATTTGGTGAAGCGACTGAAGAACAAGCACTGATTATGAAGCACGTCTTGGAGATTTTTTTGCAGGGCATCAGGGGAAAAAATCAGTACAACCAAGTCAAGGATTTTTTTCTCAGCTAATACTGATACCCTCAACAGAATTAGCGTATGCAATGCTCTAGGTATCGAAGAAACCTCTGATTTGGGAACCTATTTGGGACTACCAACAATCAATGGACGAGTCACACGACAAACCTTTATGCATCTTGAAGAGAGGGTTAACAAAAGGCTCTCAGGTTGGTCCTCCAAGAAACTCTCGATGGCAGGTAGACACACTCTCATTCAATCTACCCTAAGTACGATTGCTAGCTATAGCATGTAGTCTGCTAAATTGCCACGATCAGTATATGACTCTATTGATAGAAAGTCCAGACGTTTTTTGTGGGGAGGAGATGATGCTAAGAAGCCTATTCATCTCATCTCATGGGCTAAAGTCCAAAAACCAAAATCACTAGGAGGTCTCGGACTATTATCGGCTAGACAAGCAAATGCAGCCTTCCTTACTAAACTAGGATGGCGGGTATTAACGGAACCTACAAGCCTTTGGTCAAGAGTTCTCAGGTCTAAATATTGCAATAACCGATGCGATCTCGATATTTTCCAATCCAAATCTAATATGTCCAATGTCTGGGCCGAGATTACATCTCAATCAAAAACAATTATTGGAGGAGCAGCGATAGCGGTTGGAAACGGAAGGAAAACATTATTTTGGAATCATGCTTGGGTGGATGGCTTCTGTTTAATTGATTATGCTACTGCTCCTGTACCGGAACGACTACTTGGCATCTGTTAGTGAGATGTGGAGTGATGACGTGGGATGGCTTTGGGATATTTTCTCGAACTACTTACCAAAATCTGTCCTCCAAAAAATCGCTTCAATGTCTCTGATCAATGATCCTGACCAGCTTGACACTCTCTATTGGAAAGGCTCCACATCAGGGAGATTCACCTTGGCCTCAGCTGTTGGATTCCTACAAGAATTAGACTTAACAGATGAACCAGAAACGATGGACTGGCGAGCTATTTGGAAACTACCGGTCCAACAAAGAATACGTATGTTCATTTGGTTAGCTGCACATAACAGACTTATGGTTAACGTCAATCGAGTTATCCGAAATATGAGGGACGATCCATTTTGCCCAAGGTGCAATACGGAAGAAGAGACCACTGATCACATGTTGCGTCAATGCCCTATCTCTAAACAAATTTGGCTTATGGTAGGAGTACCCTTTGAGAATGCACAATTTTATAATGCCACATTCACTGATTGGATTTCCAAAAATGCGAGTAATGAAGTTCAAACCACGATAGAGGATTGGCCAATTAGGTTTGCCGTCACCTGTTGGTGGCTATGGAAATGGCGTAACAACGTAGTGTTTAGCAGAAGTACAGAGAATCCAATCAACCCAAGTGAGTTCTTATTTCGACAATTTGAAACTACTCGTAAAGCATTTGACAAGTACAATATTTTTATACCCCAAGCTGGTGTGTCGAGAACTGAAGTATTTATCCGGTGGAATCCTCCTCCACATGGATGGATTCTCCTCAACACTGATGGTGCTTCTAGAGGTAACCCAGGTGAAGCAGGAGGTGGAGGAATCTTTAGAGACGAAATAGGTAATTTTATTACAGCATTCTACCTCTCTTGTGGCGTCTGTTCCTCGATGAAATCGGAGTTAATTGCCCTCCTCACTGGACTGAAAAAAGCCAAAGAACTCGGCTTCACAAGAATTTTAGTGCATATGGATAATGATCCATGTATCAAGCTGATTACGGAGGACCAATTGGTTAGTAATAGCCTCAAGTTTATTGTCAAGAGATGTAAAGGCCTCATTCAAGATTCGAGTTGGATTGTCAACTTGGAGCATACTTATAGAGAAGCCAACATAGCAGCGGACTTACTAGCCAATTATGGAGTTACTTCTAGTACAATTCCTACTATATTAGATAATCCTTTTAATGCTTTGAGATATATCCTTCGGGAAAATATTTTTGGGGTAACCATTCCCCGTGTCATAGCTAATCAATAAATTCTTTAAGGGGCTTTGCCCCTCTTTTGCACAAAAAAAAAAAAAAAAAAAAAAAAAAAACTAAGGGGAATAGTAAAGCTCACTTGCTATATTTTAGAAAGTTAAGATTAATGAAAGGTTTGGTTTTCACCTTTCACTCTTTCAGCATTTCCTAGCGCGCGCTGCATTATTATCTTAGTACCTCATCGTACCACTTTTTAATCCAATTAATGTTCTTTTCTTCTCTTTTTTAAACAAAAAAAAAACATGTTCTTTTATAGATTCACACAAATAATTTATACTTGATTGTACCTCTGAACTTCATAACTACTAGTGACATTTAATGTGACATTTAATTAACTCCCATCTTATAGTAGTGCATTGTTTTTATATTTATTTCTTCTCTTATCCTCTTGGTTTCTCACTTATTGATGTGTGTCATTTCCCCATTTCTTACTTCTCCTATCAACATCTCAATTTATTCTTGAAACAACCCACAAAGTTACTTCAAACAATAACCATGTCTTCAGTTAAGAAATGAAGAAGAATTGGAAGTAATTGTTCTTGCCTTCATTCATTCATGTGCCCCATATTTATACATCAGAGTGTTGAAATAAGCTAAGTAATAGCACATGTGAGTATCCCACATTGATGAGTTTAAGGGAAATTGTTCACTATATAAGACTTGGGGCTACTCCCCTTATCACCAATTGGTAAGGATGAAGCCCCTTGTCTTGTGGTGTGAATATCTCAACATCTTCCCTAGCAAAAGAAGAGAGATGGATTTGATGAAATTGTATGTAAACCCCATTAATTTTGTCACATAAAGTTTTGATCTTTGTCAAATTTTGTGTGTATTTATGTTGATTTTGTTTTTGGGCTCATGGGTTGTTTCTTTTTCGTGTTTGTAGGATGATGAGTGATTACAAGGTGGAGATGATCAATGATAGCATGCAAGAATTCTATGTTGAATTCCATGGACCTATTGCAGGGTCGAACGCACGAATTGAGTAAAGGGGGTGCACACTAAGAAAAAAATTGCGGATAAAATTTAAATTTTAAAATTTAATATCGTCAAAAGTTACATAGTAATATTATTACAAATAGACATCTAAGAAAAATCTAAAGCGAACCGACGAGGATTATTGTCTTGAAAGCGCCTAATAACATCATCATCACTAACTTGTGCAAAAAAATCCCTTTCAATATAAGGCACTAAACAATCATTTAACAACTCATCGCTCATACTGTTGCGCAAGTGATTCTTCACATACTTCATGGAGGAGAAAATTCTTTCCACACTTGTCGTTGCCACCGGAAGTATCAACACAAGCTTTAATAACAAATAAACACGTGGATATGCAACATATTTTTTTGTCTCGACAAGCATAGTTGAAAGATCACCAAGGTATAACAACCCGACCCACCACGGTCATAATACACCCCATCTAAAGGTGGAATGCATACTTTTGGGCCCGTTTTGTCCTCACTTAAACCCAAAAGCACAAGGCCTTGTTACTAAAGTGGTGGATTGAATCACTTATAAACATATCAAATCCTCTTAAATCCCCCGATGTGGGACTTTAACCTTTAACCTCATGGGGTGTTACACAAGGTTCTTGATATAATGAAATCTTACATCCTTTCTCATATCACTTACAAAAATATCAAGTTCAAACTCAAGTGTTGTAATGTTTGCGGAAAATCTTACCAAAGAGCTACGAAACAACGCAATTTATTACCTTATAATGTTTGCGGAAAATCTTCTTTGGCCTTGGGTCTAGGTCTACAAGGACCTTTTGCTATTAGTCTCCAAGGCCATTCTTTGTTATTCATTGAGTGCTTAAATTCAAAAAACTCCTAAATTAAAACTACAATAACTAGCTAAGAACTACGCTAAAATCATAGAGGAAGTATTGTTGTATGGTGACTACACAATGAATAAGAATAACACACATTGCTCCTCAATTCTATGTCTCACTTGTTTTGTAACACAAACCATATTAAATCAAAAAACACCAAGTATAATCAAACACATTAATAAACCAATGTAAACACATTAATAGAATAACAATAAGATTAGGGGGGAAATCTAATAGAATAACAATAACAAATCACAATATAACATATTAAACTATCAATAATCTAATTTGTGAAAAAAAATTGAAATTTGGGGAAAATCCGAAAATATATAACTTACTTTGAAGTGACTGAGTGAGAGAGGTGGGCAAACGTCGGCGACAGGTGGTGGTCGAGGACTGGTCGCGGGTGGTGGTCGAACGTCGGCGCTTGTGGCGGACTGGTGGTCGAGGGTTTCAAGGTTCTCTTTTAACTTTCCTTTCTTTGTTTCCTTCTTTTATTTCTGTTGTGTTTCACGCGTTCTTTTTGCAGATTTTTTTTTTTATGGGCCACGTGAGTGCACGGGCCTACCCATGCACTCATCCAATTTCGCTATGAATTGCCAAAATACGGACCAATTTTGAACTGTGGACACTAAATCGTTAATCGCATATTGGATTTGCGATTCAATAAAGTGGCATAAAATCGCATATTGGATATGCGAGACAAAATAGAATCGCATATCCAATATGCGATTTGGGCCTTTTAGTCTGAATCGCATATCTAATATGCGATTTAGTCTGAATCGCATATCAGATATGCGATTTGTGTTCAATATCGCATATCCAATATGCGATTCGCCGCCTTTAAAAAAAAATTATCGTTGTTGGTTCAAGCGAGTTTAGGCGGAGAAAAAATAATACTTTAATCTTATTATAAAAAAAAATTCACTCTTATTCTCGCATATCACTTATGCGATTTGCCGCATTTTGAAAAAAAAAAATATTGTTGGTTCATGCGATTTGGGGCGGAGAAAAAAATATATTTTAATCTTATAGAAAAAAATAAGTTTAATCTTATTCTCTCTTATTCTATATATTTTCGTTTAAGGTATGTATTTTTTGTTATATTTTTATTACTTGTATAATTTTTGTTGAAATTGTGATTGTATAATATGTAAGATTTAGGTTAGATTGGTATTGTCTTATGATTAAGTTTGTTTGTTTGGTGCTATGATTTGAAATAAACTTAACTTAATAATTTTTTATTACGAAATTACTTGTATAATTATTGTTGAAATTATAATTGTATAATATGTAAGATTTAAGTTAGATTTGTAGTGCCTTATGGTTAGATTTGTAGTCACTCTCCCTAGTCTACTCTTTTTACCTCCTTTTTCATATT
>JAUEKU010128460.1:0-12504 GCA_032274805.1 Gypsophila paniculata
TTGGAAGCCAATTCAGAAGTAGGAGCAACATCGGTATAAGAGAGCTCAATCCAGCCCTTGATACAAGCAATATAGCCACGTATATCATGGGCGGTCTTGCTCATTTGGTTCATATAGGCGGAAGATGTACGCGCCTTCCTTGTCGTCACCCTCACAATCAAAGTCACTAACGCAACAATGATGACCAATATGGCAATCAACACTAGTACTAGTACTATCAATGCCTCCGTTACGTCCTTTTCAATGTTATACACCAATTCCTTGCAAGAAAAGGCCAAAGCATATGCCTACACAAGTCATCCATCATACACAAATACATACGTCATTAGAAAAAATGTATATCCTACAGATAATAACAACTTAATTAGTTCCGAAGTAGTAGTAAGTGATACTGATCACAAACCTTAGTTTGAATCTTATAATTTTGTCGAGTACAACCTAAAATACTTGCTTCGGCTGAAGAGTTCAAAAAAGTTATTAAGTTTGATGAATCTTGAATCTTACTTATTGCTTCATAACGAGCCGCCTCAACTTTTTGTTCAATTTTTGTCATCATATTATTATACAGATACGGTATCACCATGCTTGGCACCGTAAGTGTTGCAACTGTCTGCATGTAAGAATGTATCGTAAGTAACAAACTACTACGTTATTTCAATTCAGTGCCTTATAAGTGTAATTAAGTTAGTTATAATAAGATAAAAGGAGTTTGATCTGTGTACCATGTTGGATGTATAAAAATCGGTTTGAATACGTATAAAATAAATCGAAAGTTATGTAGGAGATCGAGTAAAATATGTTTTGTATTTTGAAAATAAAAAACGTTATTGCATACCAAAACGATGATGAAAGTGATAGGGCGCAATGCTACAAAAGAATTGATTTTCTCCATTGAAGATGTTGCTCAAGATGAGATGCCAACCTGTAATTTTCCTCCATTATTATCGTAAACTAGAGCAAAACAAATTACAAGAGCGCCATAATATATATGACCTAGACAAACAAAGAATAAAATTATACTGAGTAATTCATAAATTATACTCACTACGATTTATTTTTATAAATTATAGAAGTAAAATATTAAATAGTGCTCTGTGCTCATATATAAATATAATAACTACATACTCGTACTATTGTATCAAACTAGTCTATCACACAGTAAATAATCCAGGTATTCGAACTTCTGAAATATTCATAATCTAGGAAAATTTTGGTTAGAATAGAATGAATAAGTTCGGTAAAAAGACAAGTTACCGCATGTTTGCAATGTTATACGTATCACTTGGCACACCATAGAGCATGACCATAAATTAACCGAGGAAGCCTCAGTTAAAACTTTAAAAGGTTTAAGACATGCAATCAAAATCAATCTTACTTTTATCAAATCAAGCTAAACAACAAATCTTAGTTTTTTTTTTTTTGGCAACAGAAGAAACGATCAAACTACAAACGTTTAGCTGACACAGCTAAATTATGGGCTATCCTATTAAGATGACGGCGAATTAAAGCAAAGGAGACGCAGTGAAAATTAGGTAGACAGTCGAGGATATCTCTAATCAGGATAACTGCAGCGTGAGATCTTGGTATCAAATCCGCAAGTTGAAGAATCTTAGTTGTTCATTCTTTTGAACATTGATTTGAAATTGAAAACTAATTAATTTATTACATGTTTGGGAAGTTAAAATAATTTGGATTTGGATTTGAACAAAATCCAAGTAGGCTCCAATGTATGAACAAAGTTGGTGATTTCAAATTTAGCTCCAACACCATGTCATTTGAAATTTTAGTATTTTAATTTCTAGATTTGAAATATAAATTTCCAAATCAAATGATTGTTCTCAAACGCAATCTTACTTGATTTTTGAAACTTGGATATGAATTGTAATGGTGAAAATCTTCTTATATAGAGGGTTTTTTCTTTTGTTTATTCTAATTTTTTTTTTTTATTTAAAAGTTGGTTGTGTGACTAAAGGAGCCAAAATGAGTTATGAGAATATCAAGTTAGATTCCCTTGACTATTTTTGTAAGAATATATAATTAATCCTCACTTATTTGGAAGTATATAAGAAATCTACTTGAAATCCATATTTATTTTTATTTTTTCCACAAGAAAAGAGTTTATAAAAATCACTTTTGGTATGTACCCTAGAAGGATTTCCTTGAATCAACTTTAGAGTTTAGAGAGGTGGTGAATCAATAATGATATGTTAAAAGAAAATTAAAATTTTTACGAAAAAGAAACGATGCACATTCGATGCATGGTATTATCATCTATCACATAACTTTTGTGAGAGAGTGGTATCAAGTTTAGGTGCCACCCGATGACGCCCTACATTTTAACAAATCGAACCTGATCATAGATGGATTCTTAACTCTTAAATTTATGTAAAGATTAACGATTCTCATTTTATACTTCGTAAAACAAAAATTAGATGAAACATCGTAATATGATTCTACAATCCTCCAATTTCACTTAGATTTTAACCCTATCTCGACAATATACTTGTATTAATTAATTAACTAGTTTGTAAAATTTTACGATTTTACTAATTGAATTTACATCTCATTCCGATGATTAACTATTTATCCAAAGTAGAATATCTATTTTAGTAGCTTTAGAAGTAGGGATGATAAGACTAATTTATAAGAAAAATTCTTGGGTGTATCGGGAGGATCATGTCACCGTCCTCCTTAGTTAATAAGACACCTTCATTATTTTAATTATTAGATTATTTATGAAAAATTAGGTCCACTTATAAAATTCAAATATTCTCATTGGGTACGGAGGACGGTGATATGATTTTATCGGAGCACCTAAAAATTTTTGAATTTATAAATTAACTTTTCGATTGCTCCTTTATCACAAGTTAAAGTTTATATTGAAATTTCATTTGACTTAAGATCAATGTGCTTTACTTGTTTATATGACTTTTTATCGTTATTTAATTAATTAATTAATTAATTTTATTTGACTTATTATCCTATTGCCTCACTCTATTGCTTTGAACTCAAAATTTTGAACATTATGTATATTAGTATATATTATGACAATTCGATCCAAAATACCAAAAATTTGAGTCTAATAAATGTAATTAAATGTTACTCGTATAAAAAAAACAAAAAATAAAAGATAATAGGTGTGACAATATTGAATCATACTATATAAGTACAATACCAAGATTATATAACCAGTATGAAATTAAACTTACAATTCTTTTTTGCATAAAATGGGACTAAAATACAATATGAAAAACAATTAAAATTGAGAAATGTCGAAAGTTGTTAGCTCGTCGTCGAAATTAATTCATTACATACATATCCTCAGATCGACTTAGAAAATTGCTCAAAATTAAGCTGCTTAAGGAATTAATATGACAAATGTGAGAATTAATAAATGAAATAATTAACAAATTTAATGATTGCCGCGTGCAAATGAAACACTCGTGTTTTCATATTAAAATGACCTCATGTCGAGTTCGGGTTGGTGACTTGGTACAGTGGTATATGTATCATATCGGCCTAAACTTATAACTTTGGTGGAAGGTAGGCTATAAAAGAGGTGTACGTAACGATCGACGTTAATGTATAAACTAAATCACCTGATATTTATTGCAAAATTCAAAATTTTTAGACTACACGGAGTATTAGTATGCATGTTGTAGAGTATTTAATTATCAAGAAAGATTAACTTACCAACAAATATTGTGAAGAGGAAGAATAGGTAAACAAGGCAAGGAAATATAAAGAGTAATAATGGTGGTAAGAACAATTATATTTGTTGTTGTAAAATGTATTAAATTATGGAGGTTGAAAGCTAGTAGTTTATTAAGGTGCATTTATACTGTGAAATTATGAGGATTAAATCCCTCCTTTTACAGTTTTCAGGTACTAGTGATCCATATTGATTACTTCCGGCCAAAATGTGATATTAGTGGTATTGTAATCACACTTTTACATAAAATGCCATTTTTAACCTTTTACTTGATATGGAAATTAAGCATTTTGCTAACATTATTATTTATTTTGGGTGCAACAAATTAAATTTTCATTTAAAAGTTTAGAAATAGCAATGTGGAGATCATTATTAATGACATTATTAGAGTTACATTTTATTGCGTCTATACGGTATTACTGATGCATGAAAAGTAATAAAGATATATATTGTATTACAATTATGTCTCTGAAGATATGCAAATAAACATGTATTTAGGATGATTTGTGATAGCTTATAATAAATTATTCTTTTGTCATTTAGAAGTTACAACAATCAGAAAATCGATATGTTAAATGTTTGTTTAGAGTAGTTTCTAAAGTAAATATCATTACATATATCAGTATCGAAGAGGTGAGGCTGCATAAATATGAGTGTGATTATTGATTAAAGCATCTATTATGTATTACATAAATGATTATTGGTTCGCCGAGAGGGAAGGAAGAAGGATCTTTGTGGGTAAATACCTCATCTTCTGCAGAAAGTTGCCAAAAGCACTCGTACGTGCAGGACCGCACCTCAATTGCTTACCAAAATGTTGACTGACTTTTACAGCTTAAGTGAAGGATTTTTGATCTTGCAATGGCATGCAATCAATACTTCAAAATACGACCACGCTATTAGAGACGTTCTCTCAATGACTTGATTGTCCAATAATATTCTTTCCAGGAGCATTTCTCGGACTTTGAAAGCGGACCTAATTAACGTTTCATCTTTTGTAATGAACACAAAATTTTGAGAAAATCAATGTCGTTATTTATTTTTAGACGAGATAGGTATGTAGTGATATTTGAAAATTTTATATGAAACATATTACGGAGTATATATTAGGGATACAAGCAAATAATTTGTGTTCACAATTTCAGTAGAAATGTTATAAATACATACAATAATCAACTAACTACTTGTATGAGTATCATTTTAGAAAAACCTAATGCATTATTTTGTTTGTCTAACTAACCCTAATGCATTATTATTCTTTAAAAGTTTGCTAACTCTATATTATCGAATACGACAAAATATTTTTGCTCAATAGGCTAATTTTATTTTATTTTCAAAATACGAAACTATCGAAGACAATATATTATACTCATATTTTTCAAATTTAGTTAATAATATTATTTAATTACAACCTTTGTGTCGCATTTTAGGAGGCGATATATATATATCACTAAATTATTTTGTTTCCCAAATTAAATATAATTTAATTGTTATGCATGTGTTTTTGCCTTCAAAGTAAACGTTATCGATCCTTGCAAGGGTAAAACGGGAAATTCAGTCTCTTATACTTGGATAGACAAATACCACCTATGCTAATACTATGGACTATACGGTTATCTCAATAGATACTATATATAAACTTTTGAATATATACACAACTTATATCAGAAAAATAAATCTGAAATTTGTTACCTTAAATTCTTTGAAATTTAGATGGATTCTATTATTTTGAGATTTGTTGAAATTTGACTTTTACCTATTTATCGAATTTGTGTAAATCATAAAGGATGAAGCTAAGTACCCATATTGATTCTATTCCCAAGCAACTATTTAGAGTGAAAATCCACCCCCAAAAAAGAGTACATTTCAATTAACAAGTGATACGGTACTTTTCTTGTCAAACCTTCAAGCGGTAGACAGTGTAGATTGTAGGAGAATTGATAAAAGAACATTTTTCTCAATTACATTTGTCAATGGTGTAAGAACATGGTCTCAATTAGAACAAAAATTTGCCAATTAATGCTACTTACTTACTTGCATTTCTTTTTTTCCTTCATTTTTATTTTCCTTCTGCGGGCAAAACTTACCGGACAACATAAATGACAAGTTCCACAAGAGTCATGACAGATTGACAGTGGTGGAGTGAGGGGGCGACCACCACTCCTAAATATCTGAAAAAATTCGATTTTTAATTATAATTTTTGAAAATTTTCAAAATTCCTTTATTCATATGTATTCCGCCCCTTTCCTCTCCCCTAAAATTTTTCGCCCCCCTGAACTTAAATTCTGGCTCTACCACCGAGTCATGATCAAATAAATTTCAACTTTTACCAAAACTTTATCGATCTATCCTTAAAATTTGAGTCTTTAGTACTCCTCCCATTCAAAACCAAGTGCCCCATTTATTTTTTTTACACATGTCGAGACACGTTTTATAACATGAATGTCTAAAGTTACACATTAAGAAAAATTATAAAACTTTAATATTCTTATTGTATTTGTAAAGAGAAATCAAACAAGATCACATATGACTATGTTTTTTCTAAATATATTGTCGAGAATATCGAAGATTCTCTAAGCTCATAAATAGTGCCGTAAAGGAGCGAGTACTATTTACGCTTTTTTTTAGAGTTGTATGCCTATAGAGTTTTTTGCATACAATCAAGGCGTCATTTAATGAGATTTATAATGTGAGATAGTTTTGTTGCATGCATATCTCGTCTTACAATAATTTTAACATCAGCTGACGATTTTAAATAATAATTGAACCAAACAATCTTTTTTTGCAAAACAAAGTTCTCCATAGTTATTTTGTGTACAAGTGTATAAATGTATAATGTTGATCGTTTTAAGTCGGTGTATATTTTTAAACAAAACTTCCGAGCCCAAACTCGGGGAAATCGAGATGAGGATGTGTTGGGCCATTTCCAAACACAAGAAACCCAAATTCTTAACAATAACTCCGTTTCTTTAAAATATAAGTGGTTTTTATTTTCCGAAATTTTGACAGTTGTATGCAAGAAAAGTAAATTTGAGTAAAATCATAAAAAGCGAACATAAAAAATCTGCCAAAACAATATGGATAAGTAGATCTGAAAAAGAAAAAACTCATACGTACTCTAGTCGAGAAATTCAACAAACAATATTTAGGGCTCGGAGTTTAGACGCTGAGATGGTGATATTGACAAAGTAATAAGTGTCAATATTTGAACCCTTGTAGGAGTACGTGTTAATTAAGGGGTGACAACCATAATGTTGAAAGTTAAACACATAATTAGTGGGATTATGCTTACAATTATTGGTCTAGCTAGGAAACATAATATTATTATTGCTGATTTTCAGGTTTTGCTGTGTTTGTACTGCCTACTTGGAATGCTTCAACCAGTATCTCTGCCGTTTATCTTGCATCCTGTCTCTGTACTCTATATGCCAAAGTCTTCACTAACTTACCCTTTTTCCGTTATCTTATCTTGTTTCGATTCGTCACACTGCATTGATATTCTTTGTAGAGTTTTCAGCTATGTGATTGTATTTACTGCTTCATATATTTAATTTGTAGTCTAGCTATTAGGATCGGATCATAACAATCAATCAATAAGGTAATAATGCCATAATTTACATGTCTCATAATCATTTGCTGTATATGTTTGATGACATAAAAGGTCGTTGTTGTCGACAACGAAAGTAAATGTACAGTTTAGATATCCTCTTTTGCTAAAAGGGGAGGATTTCATTGATGAGTTAATAAAAGGGAATTTTCCCCTCTTGTGTAGCTCTGTGGATGTACACAAACTATGGTTTTCTTTACCGGCTCAAAACTCTGCGAAAGCGTCCACCGAATTCGCTGCTATCTATCATTGCATCGCTCGCTCCTCATCAATGGCTTCTTCACTATAGTTGTCGTTGCTTATAAGAACGTCCTGATACAATGATTAGAAGCACACAATTAATGATGATTTGTTTATGTAATGACTGTCATTTGCATAATTGTATTCTCGACCAGTTTAATTGATAGGATTAGGAAACTGATAACTTACATGAAAGTTACGATGTTGCCTAATACGATTATGAATCGCTGATATTGTCTGAAAAATTACGCACATTGGAACAATTACTCCAAAGCTTCTGAGGACTATCATCTGCATGCAGTTTTGTTCACAAAATTGCGTTACAAACTTATACGAATACAACAGTTTCATCTGAGCTTTTGTCGCAGGGAGAATGAAGTTGCTTACTGTTGCGGGCGAGAATGGGTAATGTGCTGCTCCTGTGACCACTTCTACCAGACATTTGAGTAATAAAAGAGCTGTAAACTGCAACATTCAAGAGTAAATAATAATGAGAGTATTAGTCAATACATAAATTTTCGCCGATCCTTGTCAAATAAAAGAAGAAAATTAGAGAGAGGGTCCTAAAAGGATGTTATTTGAAAATTTGTGGAAAAAGACGGAAGAAGAAATAACTTACAATGAGCGCGAACGTTTTGAAATGGGAGGGAGTGGTATATGTAGAAGATGAGCATTGAGGAAGGGCTAATATGATCGGGTTATCGACTTCCTCCTCTCTTATCGGGACTTGGAAACTTCTCCTGTGTTCATTAATTGTACTTTTTGTTATCACATTATTCTGAATTTTACTCCGTGGAGGTATTATGTGAAATCAAATGCAGATAATTAAATGTAGAATAATGGAGTACCGAATATTGACAATTTCATGTCGTAACAGCATCTTCTTAGGTTGTTTAGGAATGGCAGTGTACCCAGGTTCATATTTCTGCATCAAATTATACAAAGAGAAACTAACATTTATACAAGTCCCATAGTAAAAAAGTGAACATAAGTGTTCAGCATTGGACGTATACAACGCGTAAATTGTGATCCAAATATGACGACTATTATAGTAATGCTTAATAATGAGACCTTTAGTAAGCATAATATATAATGCATGTGAGGGCATTCAAAATTGGTTGGATCAGAAATAATAAAAGAAGAGACGTTCTTAAACTAGAATGATGGGAGGGAGTAAAAGGGAAAGAGCCTAAATGAATCAGAAACCATAGAACAAAAATAGAAGAGACAAAAAGCAACCTGTAAGCAGAGTTCACAAATGATGTCACCTTTCTCATCACACCATCTCTGTATACATTCTCTATGAGCATACTGCACTCATAATTCCACCATTATTATTTTCATAATTAATAAACCCAATATATCATAACAATATGTAGTAATTAAATTTTTTAAAAAAAGAAGTATGATTGTGAAATGGGGAATACCTTGACAGTACCAGAGCAAGCACATGGAGTTTCCAATTCTGTGCAACTCTCATACTCTGCTTCATAACATATTCTGCAGTATTTTGCATTCCTTTTTTCATTCAATTCCTCCACCTTTATTACCACTTCTTCCCTCATTTTTTTACTCTACTTTTTTTCTGTATGTGAGTTTTGGATTGTATGTTCTGACTTTTGTTTGTGCCTGCTTTTCCTATGCTTTCCTGTCTTCTGTCTCTGTTTATATAAGTGGATCAAATTAAGTGAGTTTATATACTGTATTAAATAAAGGGTAATATTTGATAATAGTAGTATTAGTAAAATTATTAATTAAAATAGAAATGTATAAAATTAAATGAAATTTCCTAAAAAAGAACATATATAAAAATCTATGAAATGAAGGAAATAATATAATTTTATCGTATTTTATTTGATTATCTAAAAAAACAAGAGAGTAACCCAAATAATTGAGCAGTGGAAATTAGGAAGTGGATAAACGTGAGGTGATCACGTCCACATAGGCAATCTTAGCCGTTTTAGAAATCTAAGAAAAGCCAAAAAGAGGGGAGCAATCTGGCATTGACTTGGATTCCTTAAAATACAAAATACGGACTACTACTATGTAATCACCATTTGGGCACCAACGGCTTGCCTCATTTATGTCGTACCCTCCTTTTTCACTTGTCACCCCAATTATTTCTTACTCCCTGCATGATAAGTTTGTTTCTTTATATTTTTGTGACTTCAACTTAAGTGCACAAATTATATAACGATGATGACTTGTGTCATTGTGTGTCCTGTTATATCATGCTTATTTATATTTTCGATTCGATAAATTTTAATCTATCTTCAATTAAAAAAAAAAAAAAAAAAAAAACTCATTCCATAATTTTAGAAAGGTTACATTTCAAATCCAATTGTAATGGAGAAATAGTTCCTTAATCCTATAAAATGTAACATTTTTTTTCATCCACAATTAACATGTAATTTACATTAGGGATTATGAGTAATAAGGTATTATTTGCATTGGATCAACAATTATTTTTGTAACCCCTTGACTTTAAACGGACTTGCACAGTTTACTAATCAAGTCTAATAGATTGGTGTTGGTCCTTACACGAGATCGAGTTCTTTCGCCAATTACGTGGTCCTTAATCAACATAGTGTATTTGGATGATTAAGTCGTTAATCGCCTCTTAAGAACTCGGGTAATATGTGGGAGGATTTGACTTGATCAAAGTCCATTGATGTAATAAGACAGAGATGGAAGAAGAGGCTTTGCTGTACTAATTAAATGGAGACAGTTGAATTATGCCATCAATTAGCCTCCAACAAATAATAATCCCATTAAATACCAAAGAAATCGTCTCGACTCCTTTATTTATTTGTCAACCCAGAGAAAGACTTATCAGCCTAATTTGCACGTAGACTATTGCATGTTATAGTTGACGCTTCTAAACAACTTTTTTTGGGTCGTATTTATGTTAGTATGTCGACACATTACAATGGCTTCGGCATGTCGTCCTAGACCTCCTAGTTATTATATCATTGACCTTAAACTCCCTCTTATTTTTTATTTCGCGTTAATTATGTAAATACAATTTGTTTTTAAATGATCGACACGACACCTCTCCACTTTTTTATAGATAACTAAACTATAGAGCATTTTTACAAAATACAAATTCTAAAATAAGACAGTTGTACGGCGTAAAATGATCTTATTACGGAGTATATATGAGATAACCCCATTTATGGAGCCAAATTAAATGAGGTGCTGAGTAATTTTATACGTTGTTATACGCATATAGCGGTCTTACAATAAAATGACTCTAACTTTTAATTAAAGTGAAATCAACATTTTATAAGATCCATTGAAATTTGATTTTATATGAAGCTAATAAGATGGTTGATTATATATTTTGAAAATTATTCAAGAGTAGTAAAATTCAAACCTTATCCCGAAAATCATTTAGCGACGTTAAACTACTAGCATAAACTAATCTGCATAATTGGCTGCACGACGCAGAACTGAGCTCAAGTCATACGTGAAGGGTACGTTTCCAAACAATTTTAGATTGCACTAGAAAACCATAATATTTCCTCCATTGACAAGGTTTTTTTAATTTTCAGGGGTCAAAACTCTATTGACATTATGTAAATTAAAAATGTTTCGTAATAATCTACGGTTTAGCTGGGCACCACAACCATTTTGGCCGTCCAGGAGAATTAGTACGAGTACAATTTAGTACAAATATAAAATTTCTATATTTATTTAAGGGAAAATTGATAACTTACACCTTTTATAACACTCTCTTTCAAATTTTACACCTTTTCTAAATTTTTTTCAAAACTTACACCTTTTCTGAGCATTTGTTTCAAAACTTACACCTTTCTGAGCATTTTTTTTCATAATCTACACCAAAACTCAACTCCGGTCACTTAATAAAGGAATATTCCGTCGAGGCATTCATTTTCAGTTCAAATTAAATTGTTTCTTCCATTTTTACCCTTATGTCTCCCTCCCATAAAATATACCCCAACCTTCCTTCTTCATTTTTTCTCCTTATTAATTAAAAAACCCAAATTTTCCTCTACATTTTCCCCTCAAATCAGAAAAAAATTGATCTCTCATCTCCAACCAAATTTTCCTCTACATTTTATTTTCGTTTTTGTACCAAATGACGAGAGATAGCTCTTCACCGTCGCACAACACGCCTTCAAGGTGTAATTGTGGGTTTCCATAACATACGATATTATTGACGAGAGCGTCAAATTACAAAGTTGTTCACAAACATTACACTAGAAATAGAAGGGAAGAATAATATTGGGACTTGAAGATATTGAAATTCATATAATCTATGCAAAAGAAAACTGAAATAATCATCTATTAAATATTCCATAATAAAAGACGTTTTAAATGGGGAAATGAATGGACTAGTTTCCTAAAAACCAAAAAAAAAAGTAATTTATTGGTGCTAGTTGAGAATCGAACTTGAATACCCAGCGAAAAAGAGGAGCCATTGAGCCACCATGCCAATCAATTAGTAATGACACAATTTCAATTGAAAACGTAAATATTAGGCCCTCAGAAACAGGAGGCCCAGTTCGAAGGCCTACCTTGCCCCTCTTATTAGACGGGCCTGTCTGTGGACGGGGTAAGTATATTTTTCGATTCATAGTTCAATGCTTTTGTAGGTCAATACTCAATACATCGGATTGATTTGATTAGTAGCAAGATTTGTCACTGATGTTGTGTTAGTTAAGTTATCTTCAATGTTAGCTTTTGAGTGGACATCATGCTTTGGGGGTGAAAATGGTGAAAATGGTGTTCGTTTGGGCTTTGGGGTAATAAGATCAGAGGTAATAAGAGGTAAAAGAGAGGGGAGGTGCGTTTAGTGTAATAAGTCGGGGTAGTTTGGGTATTCTATTAAATAAGTGACCGAAGTTGAGTTTTGGTGTAGATTATGAAAAAAAATGCTCAGAAAGGTGTAAGTTTTGAAACAAATGCTCAGAAAAGGTG
>JAUEKU010128571.1:0-12502 GCA_032274805.1 Gypsophila paniculata
TCGATCCCACACGCATAGAGAGAATATATCCCACTCCATGCGGAGTAGGGGAGTCCATAACTTGCGACTCTTGACAGGAGTGTGTGGCGAGCGTCTGAAGACTTTAACACACTCTGGGACGCTAATAACTACACCGTCAGCCCTTAGCTAAATGTAAAAACTCTGGCAATTAACTGATGTGCTCAATTCAACTATTCCGACTGACTGATGTGCTTGATTCCACTGCTCCGACTGCATTAGGATTCTTACCGCTACTCCTTTCATTTGACAGACTTCCACTTGATTTCTCCTTTTGCAGCTGCTCCTGATCTTTTACCATCATAGGTTGGAACTGCAAACAAATAGGAAAGTGTGTAAAACTGTAACTGCTCCTTGGCTACAAGCATTGGAACTTGTCATTTAGAACAATTCTTCTTTTACCCTTACTCTTTCCTTACTCGCATATACACACACGAGCACACAATGGAATGCACATGCACAAATTCAGAAAAACAAGAAAAAAAGGCAACAGATAATAAGCATCAGTTTCGAGTACCTGGTAAACAGCGTAAATGACATTTCTTCTTATCTGAGCCATCATTTCCAGGAAAAGATTATAACCCTCCAGCTTGTACTCTATAAGTGGATCCCTCTGTGCATATCCACGAAGACCAACAGCTTGTTGAACAAACTTTATTGCCTGCAAGTGCTCCTTCCATAAACGATCAATGTTGCTCAAGATAAGAAAGCGTTCTGCTTCCTTCATCAAGCCTGGCGCTTGCTTTTCCACTATGTCCTGAAGCCGAAGTAACAAAACAAAAAAGGATGGTTGATCTATCATTGCTCTGTGCATATGCAAGAGTGATTTCCAAAATTATTCAAAGTAGGAAAAATATGCCATTTCATTTGATGCATTTGTACGTTTTCACTTTTGTATGTACATATCAAATAAAACCATTAATTTAAAAATACACTTTAAATATTGAAAGTTTGAAACATAAATCATATACTTGTACAAAATTTTGGATGATGACAAATCTAAAACACATCAATATAAATTTGTATATTAAAATGTACTCCGTACATATTTTATATTTAAGAAAATTTGTCCTTAGTAATTCCAAATTTGCTAGATCTTCTGTCTCAAGTTCAAATATTCCCAAAACAATCCTATGTTTTGATCATTAATTTGATTTCATATCGGTGTCTAATGTCATTGGTTTCTATCAAAATAGTGATTTAAAGCTCAAAGTTATACCAAAATCTATGAAAATAAATGATATTTGGAACAAAAAAACGTTTGGCTTTGAAAGATGAAATTTTCTATAACAGTAATCAGATAGTAAAGCAAGAATTATTCGGAAATTTATCTTCAATCTTTTCAATACAAAATATCCAGAGTTATCAAAATAAATACTTAATTATTCATATTTTATAATAATTTCCTCTACAATAAATTCAAATTTCGTTGAAGATTTCAGATGTAAAGCTATAGGCAATAGATGTGGATGTGAAGTCGGAGTAATCCATTTGGGCTAGAAAAATTGTTGCCCTCCCATTCACTTCATGTTATTTCATTTGGCGCTAATGCCCAACCCCGTCAAAATTATCCTTCTACCTCCATCAACGTGAAATTCTATGTCCGGGGAGGGAGCAATAGTTGCAGCGGCAAGAGAATAGCCGGCAAGTGATGACAACAAGAGAGAATAGCCGGCAAGCTGAGTTATTTTTTAATAACGAATAATAGCTCGTAAACTGTTTAATAGTGTTTTTTCACCAATAAACTAAACTTGTAAAAGACATGTTACCAGGTGTGGGATGAAGAATGGTGCCATACATGCTTAATAATTTTAATCCTCTCATTCTTCAACCCTTTCTCTCCCTTCCCTCTCTCCCCTTCCACTTCAACTTCCACTTCCTTTTCCCCAAACCAACACCCAATGAACCAGTTTGCTTTCATTAAGACTGAAGCAACACCAATAAAAAAAAATTATGCATCTGTCAACACACACCATGGATAAAAATGAATTTTGCACAACGTATACCGCAGCGATACCAAAATAACCTGCTTGCTTTCATTAATACACCTCTCAACACACACCATGGACGAACATAATTACATGAATATCAACGTCGCCAAAACTCTACACCTTCAAATCTGATATTAACCAATTTTCATCTGATACTAACGCAATTTCTTCAATTTGTTCGATATTTTGTTAGTTCATTCCTTCAATTACTCTACTTCAATTCATACAGGATATTCTCATACCCATGTTTTTTTATTTATTTTTCTTGAGTCCTCTAATCTGCATTGTTGTACAGATACTAATTTATTATATTTTTTATGCTCTATTTGATGTTTGTCTGTGTTGATAATTTTAGTGATTGTTTGTGGTGTAATTTTATTCTTAGATGAGAAACTGTTACGTTTTCATCAAAGAGTTTGACGGGATTAAGTTTTGAGAGGAACCAAAAAAATAAAAAAAAAAATAAAAAAGTAGATGAAGAGAAAGGTATGTGAAGAAATTTTATGAAAATAAGTATATGATTGAGTAAAAGTAGTAAGTGAAAGAACAATTATCATAGACGAGGGGGTCTTTTAGTTTTGAGATGGGCTGAGTGGGTTTACTTTTAGCTGCTTCTTCTTTGGGTAACTTGGGCTGCAATACTGTTGCATGTTGTTTGAGACTGTGATCAATATAATGCTTACATTTAGAGAAAAAAAAAATAAAAATAAAAAAAATAACTTCACAAATTGTAACTCTTTTGTCGTATGGGGATTATAATATGTTTATTTATATGCACATTAATATCAGTACAAAATGGTCATGAATTTTTGCTGCATGTCACACTAGAATGAGAAAGACAGACCTTTTTCTTTAAGTAGGCTTCACGGCCACGACCATGCAAGTATTCTCTTAAATCCTCGTAAGTTGTACAGCTCTTCAAGAGTAGTTCAGGAGTTAAATCATCCAACAAGTAGCAATACCTGTTTAAAAAACAACCAACAAACAAACAAACAAAAAATCAGACATCTTCTACTCAAAGAAAACACAAAGCTGTGACCTGTATAAACAGTTGTTCATCAGACCCTAGCAAGCAATTAAATGTTTGTGTCAAGCAATCAAAGTTGAACAGGGTCATTCCAAAACAATTGTGCAAGCTGACCAGGTGTAAATCACACAGCAACACGTTACCAAAGACCATTTTTATTTAAAAGGCAGTTTACAACTCCAGGTCCCTTTACGTCCTTGCCATATCATTTATGTTATGTGGACAAGAATCTACGCTCAATTCCTGTTTCATGGCTACCACATTTTTCTTAATCTCTGTTTTATGTTTCTCTAGATTAAAACATAGAGAGATTGTTTCAGATGACCAGCAAGGAAAATCCTGGATGCTACTCGCGATACAATAACGCAAAGAGTTCAGAGAATCAGTAAGTCATTTTCATTACTAATCCCTAACTAAGGACGTTGCCACAATACTATCAGCCTCCAAGTATACTTTGTAGTTTCTCATTCTCATTTATATTGAGATGTCAACTTTGACCATCAAAGTCAAGGATGGAGGAAGGGAGTTAGATCACTTATATGAAGGAAAGTTGCCACAGTTTAGATCACAAGTAGGATATTTCTCAAACATAAGGTCACCAAAGTGGAATTGGCCAAATCTCATGGGATTTAGAAGAAATTTGACTATATCATATGCCCGACCACCAAAAAAGTGAAATTTCCAAACCTAAGATCGCTAAAATGGGAAATATCTTAAATCTTGTTAACTGGAATTATTCAAACCTCATGGCACCAAAGTGTAACGAACCTTAACTTGAAGACACAACAGTAAAATTTTCCATAAAATAATCCCAGTCATAAAAAGACGTCTATTGATCTACTTCAAATAGAAAATCCAGACACGAAGTGGCAAAACTTATAATTGAAATTAATGTCATTGCCGATACTGTAGTCTAATAATTGTCACTGCTAAAACACCATAAAAGCCATGGTTGTCCAGCCGAGTAGTTTTGACGTTGAATATGCGGCAAACCAACATATGTACAGTGAAGTGGAGCTTATGTGAAATGTAATATGCTAATAGGGGATTCCACTCAGTATCGTAGTAACAAGGTCTACCCCCTTTTGACTCAAGTGATCCAGTAAATGGGCATTTAAGGACACTTCCCATCTCAGAAAGTTGTGTAACAACGATAGATTAGCTGGGCTGTAAAAGATCTCATAGAAATGACCTCACATATGGGAGCGTAGACTTGACATATGAATTAAGGTCGTACGCAAGAAATAATCACAATGAACAACAATTAGATTGTAAGGCCTTCGCTTGACATACTATATCATTTCATATAGTTAATGTTTAGTGACAGGGGAACCCTTCACACACACACACACTCCTGAGGAGAGAAAGTGACCATAGTTCATTACTAGGTGGGCAGCAAGTTCTAAGTGAGGCCAACTATTGTCCACATCTTAACAGTCAATGGAAAATTGAACTCAGAATAATTTGTTACTCACTGTTGAAGTTTTGCGATTAGTTTATCAAGATCCCAGCTTTCTTTAGGAACATCAGGACCAACATTTGCCTGTTCGTTAACAAAAGCCAGCAACAGAGAAAACAGCAGTGTCAAAAGAAACCAAAGTAAGCTGCCAACAATAAAACAGTAATGTAATTATCTTCACCAGATCACCTCTAAGATATCATCCATTGTTAGCTCAGCATACTCAATTAGAAGTGTTTCAAGATTGTCAGACTGAAGGGCTCGCCTTCTTTCCGCATACACTCTGTCTCTTTGACTATTAAGGACTTCATCATACTCAAATAGTTGCTTCCTTATATCAAAAAAATAATTTTCCACTTTTCTCTGAGCTTCATCAAGTGCTCTTGTCAGCATCTTGGACTCAATAGGCAGGTCTTCAACTCTGAAAGCTCGCATCAAACCCTAGGATAGCAACATGCAGTGTCAATATCGTAGATATTTGAAGGGGGAAAAAAAGGAGGTTTGACGACAGGAGGTACTTGAATCCGATCGCCACCAAATATCCGAAAAATGTTATCTTCAAGGCTAAGAAAAAAACGAGAACTTCCAGGGTCTCCTTGCCTGCCACTTCGACCACGCAGCTAAACAAACCAATAAGTCAACATTCTTTATCTTGTCAACAAAAATCTCAATCAAACAAATAATGCCACCATATGATCTTCACCACCTGATTGTCTATACGACGTGACTCATGGCGTTCAGTTCCAATAACATGCAGTCCACCAGCTGAAACCACCTGTACTAATATACACATCAGAAAATGAAAATCACAAAAGATGCTTAGTCAAGTTTATTGAATTTCAAACCTTGATTTTCTCTTCCTCAGTGTAAACCTTGTACTCTTTAGAAATTTCCAAAAATGCATGACGGAGTTTTGCTATTACTTCATCCTGTGCAGGACCCTGGCTTATATAAGATAAAACTTTTATAAGCATCGGCTTTAGGAAATATATAATCGTCAAAAGCTCAGCTACATACAAAAAAAATTCAAGATTTTCCCTAGGATATAATTCTCTAACACATTGACGCACCTCTATTTTAAGACCCCAGGTCGTTAGAACTGTGGCGCAATCCCTTACAAGATAAGATGATAACATAAATTAAGGAATAATGCAACCATCAGAAGTTTTCACTTAAAATCAACAGACAGAATTTGAGAGATTTACAAGAACAATATTGTTCATAACACAATAGAATCTCTAGTCGAAGACCTCAAGTCACTTGTTAATAAAATTTTCAAATTATCAAGTACTTTCGAATTCTTCACCTTTTCACAGGAGTAAGACAGCCTCTCTTCGGCGTCAAGCTCACTTAATGATCTCTTTCCCCACGTTGTAACTGCCAAATGAACTGCAGCCTCAACCAATTTCATGTTTTCATGGGATAGTTTGCATGGAAACAAATTTTCTTTCACCTGGAGAAGGGGCCATATTTAGAGTGGTCGAAAACACACTCACAGTTTTAAAAACAAACGTTAACAGTAAGAATATCTAGGGAAGATCAACAGTCAACCTTCCAAGTCTTCGCAGGAGACGACTTCTTAACAGAAACAAATCCTCCATCTCCTTGCCTAACTATCCTGCACGATTCATTCAAACCTAGAGGATTAAAGCATGATCTACTTAGCATCAAATAGAGCACTATTACAGAATAGACAACCCTAAGCAAGTGACAAATAAAACCATGGAAGCAGTGTCCTGAAGCGCATGGGATCATTGTCCTGAAGTGCATGTAATCTGAAAACTGAAGATGACAAAACCATACATCTTCTGAATGAATCTGGTGACATTTACACTTGTTTGCAGCAAACACGAAAATGGTGTTCTAGAATATTCATTGAGTAAGGTAACCAAATGATGGTGCATCATAAACATATCTCATATCTCAAAATAATATGCATATTTCAAAAAGAAAAAAAATCGAGACAGATTCTTCATCTTGGTCATCATTACTCATTACTTGGTGCCTCCAAAACGCTTTTGCTACAAACAGGGCAAGGTGTGATAGTGAAATAAATGTGAAAAGGAATAGCTGAACAAACTGGTAGGCTCTAGTGCTCTACAGCTAGTACCTTGGCATAAGCATCTCACGAAGCTTCAACCTTGCCATGAATTCAGCATTGCCCCCAAGAATTATGTCTGTACCACGCCCAGCCATATTTGTAGCAAGAGTAACTGCCCCAAGGCGACCACTTTGAGCCACAATCTCTGCTTCTCTTTCAACATTCTCAGGTTTTGCATTCAGAACCTTCATAAATAATAAACAGCTATTAACACCTGAAGAAAGGGGAAGATAATCCAAAAGATGGAGTTAACTAAAATATACCTCATGAGGTATGCCAACTTGTCGCAACTGCTCAGACAGCAACTCACTCTGCTCAACACTTGTTGTTCCCACAAGCACAGGTCGGCCTGTTTTATGCATTCTTGATATTTCTACCACTACTGCCCGCCATTTCCCTGTAGTGGTCCTAAAAACTACATCAGATTCATCCTGCAAAGACAACATAGGAAAACATTGTCAGCATGAAGTAAATCTACATGTTGGAGTAAGACGAAGTAATAGATCTACAGAAATATGCTTGCAAGTTGTAACTTTGATCTCGTTGGAAAGGATACTAAGTGGCTACGACCCCTAGACTGTGTGCAATATATAATGCCTTGGAGGCTTGGAGCAATTGGAAACTTTGATGGACAGCCTATAAGGACGCAAGTTATATTGATCCACTGGCTACCATGTGTTGGAGAGTAAGAGATGGAGCATGCCACATTTTATACACTATTGTGAGCAATGAAAGATTAGCAGTTAGCTAACGCAGGACATGTGTTCAGGAAGCCGTGTTTAAGCACTTATCAATGAGGCATTGAAGACAAATGGTCCCAACCAAATTGTCAATGATTGGTTCTACAGTGAAAAAGAAGCTTGACTTGATTCGTGCATGAAAAGACCGGACCGGTAGCTAAACGAGTAGCTCATAGACTTGACATGCAATGCGTTGGTACTTAGTACTTCAGCATCCTTAATGTCATTATTTTAAAGTTTAAACTAAAGAAACCAAAAATATCTTAGGACTATAGGAATGCTCAAGATTTCAGGTTAAGAATATAGACTTCTAAAAAATGTATCGAAAAAGACCGACATATCTAGTGGGAAATTCGTTCTTATAGTTTGAGATAATTCCATACTTCAAAATTCAAATATTGCATTTAATAAAATCCTAGTTATGTATTGTGGGAAAATTACTGCATAACAAACAATGAAAAAACAAGAACCTTTCTCATCATGGGCTTGTTTGTAGGTATTATCGTAACTTTAAGCTTGTAGATGCTCTCAAATTCTGCGCTTTCAGTAGCTGCTGTGCCAGTCATCCCACAGAGTTTCGGGAACTAAAGAGGCAACAAGATCACAATGAGAGGTCAAAGAAGCAAAGGCCAAAGGGCATAATACTCATTTACTCCAATATAGCTATTCCTTTAGGTATGAGCTTTCACTGTTAATTGGTTTAAATATACTCCCTCCTTTCCACAATGTACCTCCCATTTGTTTTTTGTGCAGTCTCCAACGCGGCGATTTGATCATGTTTTATCTATTCATGTCACTTTTTTTATCGAAAAAATAATTTTGTGAAATAAATCTTGATGGCATATGTAAACATCTCATCTATCATATGATAATTATTTATACTTTTGAATTATTTACGGTCGAAGTGCCGATAGTTTGACTTCTAAAAATAGAAATGAGAGGACCATTGTGGGAAGGAGGGAGTATTTCAAAAAGAAAAAGATACTAGCATAATCTTGACACAGAAATTGTAATAAGATTTGAGCAGAAATATGTTCTCACATAATCTCCGCCGATTTATCACAAAGTTTGATCTTGAAGACCGAATGATAGGTACAAAAGGAATGGATGGAGCAATTAATTAGAAAGCTGAAATATGTAAGCACTAACCTGAAGGAAGAAGTTCTGGTAGCTGATTGAAGCTAACGTTATTGTTTCATTTTGTATAGGCAGACCTTCTTTTGCCTCAACAGCCTGGTGAAGTCCATCACTCCATCGCCTACCCTGACAACATATACCAAACATTAATATCCATGCACCATATGTTATGTTAGTATGTTACTCCATAGTATTTATTAAACCACTAATAGCATAACTTTCGAGCTTGAGGCATTGCTAGTAGCCTTAGAGGCTTTGGGTTTCTTAGTTGCCGGCCTTGTTTGGATAGCAAAATAGGAGGGAAGGGAAGCGGAGGGAGAATGGAGGAGGTGATTTTCCTTCCAAATCTTTTCAATATGGAAGGGAAAATAATTTGTCTTGGAGGAGGGAAATGGAGAGATTTACTATCTGTTCCCCCCAAATCCCTCCACCACCATTTTACTAACCAAACAATAGATTTCTCATCCCAATCTAAACACACCCTAAGGCCTTGTTTGGATATCAAAAATAGATGGAAAAGGAGGGGAGGGGAGGGGAAAGAGGGAAGGGAAAGGGAGGGAGGGGAAGGGGGAGACATGCCATCATCCCTCCAAATTTTGCCTATGGAGGAATGATGACAAAATGACTTATGAGAAAAATTTAGAGGAATCCAATTTCCCTCTCCCTACAAACCTCTACACCCATTTTTCTATCCAAACGAAGGATTCTCTCCCCCTTCTTCTCCCTTCCCTCCCTTTCCCTCTATGGAAACACACCCTTAAGATCAATCTTCAACCAGATTCAAACACTCTGGAATCAACTGCGTTGGCTAATATTACTTCATATTTAACGTCGATAATATAATTTAACTGGTAAAACCAAATTCATCAAGGCAGAAGTCAAGTAGCATTAGCCAGAGAAACACTTGAAAGTTAACAGTTATCACACACTTGAAAGTTAACATACAAAAATACCTTGTTCAGATTTTCAGAGAGGACTAGCATGCAAGATGAGGATAGTAAGGCTAACACACGGGCATCATCCAGAAGACATACCAAGGTGTTTTAGCTAACGCCTCACTAGCCCTCGAGCTTTGGCACTCATTTTTAATTAAGGTTTCACCTAATCAAAATTGCCTTGTGGCTGCATTGAATAATTGCTACTTCACGATAATCAAAGAAAAAAGAAAGTGGGCGATCCCTTTTGGTTTATTCCATCATAATCTACAGTCCTTGATAGTGAATCTTTGGCTCCATTAAATTGAAAAAAGTCACGATAACACAAAATGCAATCACACGCGATTCACGAAGACCAATCTAACAAATTTCTGAATTTTAGTAGTCAAGCCATGAGGATACATGTCTAATAACGCGTTCATGGAGTTACAAACTATGGAGTCAAATCAGAGAATAAATAATCAAGCAAACTAGAGAAACATCTACAGATGGAAAGTTACACACTATGAAATTGAAGAAAAAAAAACCTACCTGCATAACTCGGCCTGTGAATTCATCCACAATAAGAATCTCTTTCCCACGAATAATGTAGTTGACATCTTTTAGAAAGAGCTCTTTGGCCTTAATTGCATTCAAGAGGTATAGAGCCCATTGTTCACGAGGATCATACAAATCCTTCACGCCGAGAATTTCTTCAGCATCCTGATAACCTTGCTCTGTTAGCAAAACGGTTTTCTGTTTCTCATCTACCTGAAAAGATGTGGCCATGAAATTAAACAAAAAATATTGATGCAGTAAATAATAGACATTGTAGCTTAATCTCACAAGTTCTGCAGATCCCAATTAAGACACTTACACGCCTAATTTACAGAACTAAATTGGGGTACCGTGTAGTGTATGTCAGACTCAAAGGCCGCGGCTACTTTGGCAGCTTTGTAATAGCGATCACTTGGCTTCTCTGCAGGACCAGATATAATAAGAGGAGTTCTGGCTTCATCAACAAGAATGGAATCAACCTCGTCAATGACACAAAAATTGAAGCTCCTCATGACGAGCTCTTCGACACTCTGCAACATATAAGAGTACATTCAGCAAGAGGTATCTATAGACAGATATTTAGCAAGTAAAAGACTATAAAACAGCCAATATGATGTTGATAACAGATTAAGAAAGATGTTCTTAGGAGCGACTTTCCGTGGCGAGGTTATCTCTCAGAAAATCAAAGCCAAGCTCACTATTAGTGACATACGTGATGTCACATGAGTAATTTTCTCTCCTGGCTTCACTTGTCATGTTCTCTGCGAAAAACATATAAAATACTATAGTTAGAGTAAATCATCAACATATATAGTAACAAGGTGAGCACAAATTCGAGCAACATGTTGTCAGTGGAAATGTAACAACAACGTCTGGAAATCACGAAAGCAAAAGAAAAAGAAAAGAAAGAAAGGGGTACGTTGAATGAGGCCGACAGAGAGACCGAGAAAACGGGGGACTTGACCAACCCATTCACAATCACGGCGGGCCAAATAATCATTGACAGTGACAATATGAACGCCTTGAGATGTTAGGGCGTTAAGATAGGCGGGTAGAACAGCAACGAGGGTTTTGCCTTCGCCGGTGCGCATTTCAGCAATCTCGGCGCGATGGAGCACCATGCCACCTGCAAAATTAGGACTCCGTAACATTCATTGATGGAGGGGGAGGATAGAGGTGAATAAAAAAAATAAAATAAAATAAAATAAAAAGCAAAAGGAGAGGGTGAGAAAGAATACCGATGAGCTGGACATCGAAAGGACGGAGGCCTAAAACTCTTTTGGAAGCCTCCCTGACCACAGCAAAGGCTTCCTGCGGGAATTATGTAAAAGCAGTGTGAATAATAAAAGTGACGGGGAGTAATTAAAACAAACAAAAAAAAAAAAAGAAACAAAAAAGAGAGAGAGAGAAAGCACCTACGGGAAGAAGAGAGTCGAGGGATTCGCCGGAGAGAGCGCGTTGGCGAAGGAGCGAGGTGCAATCACGGAGTTGGGAGTCGGAGAGGGAAGCCATGCGAGGCTCCAAGTCATTGATACTAGTCAGTGTTGATGCATACTGCTTCCTAGTCGACTCTCCCGGGTCCCCGCCCTTGAACAACATTCCTCCTACATTTTTCAGCAGCGACGCCGACACCCGACCCCGACCCCGCACCATATGAATCTTTCGATTCCGATTCCAATTCCAATTCAAGGACCGCGCTGGTCCTGCCAAGTTGCTTTGCTTCCTACAGCATGGAGAAACTGCAGTTGCACATGAGCACACTACTGATGACAATGATGACTCCGTCCCTCTCATTCCCATACTTGTCCCCAACTCCATTGATTTCTCTTTTCTTTACTTCTCTTCTTCTCCCACACCAGACTCTGACGTGGATTGCTAGACACCCACTTATTCTGCGGATAAGAGTAAAACTCTCCCGTGTGGCCGTGTATATGTAGGAGTATAATTAGGGGGTACCCGAGTCGATCTAATACCGATCTCATGATCTCATCTATGATTGAGATACAGCTCATATTGTAAATACCGACTTCGAGCCCGAGTTCGAACTCTTGGAATTAAAGCTCGAGCTCAGATCGTATAATATTTTACGAGAGAGCTCGAGCCCGAACTTTATACAATTTCATTATTTTCAAATGGATTATTTGTAAAACAATTTATGATCATTTTTTGGACTATAAGCTTGAACTTATAGTTTTTGGTATCCACTTATATAATTAATTTTCATAATAGAACTGAAATTCTCATAAAAATAATATAGTTTTGAAATAACAAAAATTATTAAAATGAATCCAAAAAGTACCAAAAATATAAAACCGATCTCAAACCAAGCTTTCCGATCCGAACCGTTCAAGATCAGATCATATTGTGTGTAGCTTAGATCAAGCTCGGGATCAAGATCGGTTTGACTGAACTCGAGCCGAGCTTTGACCGATTTGAATCAGAGGGCTTGTCGAGCGGGATCAGATCATTGACAGCCCTATGAGTATCATATAATATATTAAAAGGCAAGTGAATGCACCACAAGCCACCATTTGCCAAAATTTGCTACTTTCACACA